>JAJOOO010017190.1:0-32787 GCA_029582685.1 Solanum piurae | reverse complement strand
CCCCCCCCCCCCCCCCTTCAACTTAAAACACCAAATTTAGTATATTATATTATATTATATTATATTATATTATATTATATCATATTATATTATGTAATATTTATTTAAATTATATTATATTGAAAGCAAACACCTTTTTATATTAAGGGTTGTGACATCTCTAAAGATTTATAACTTTTCCGATTAATTGTAACGTTTTTTAAAGGTTGTGAGTTTTCTAAAGGGTTTTGATTTTTCTGAAGAGTTGTGACTTTTCCGAAGGGTTGTGACTCTTCCAAAGAGATATGACTTTTTCGATGAGTTGTGACGTTTTTGAATGGTTGTAACTATTCTAAAGGGTTGTGACTTTTTTTTGATAAGACACAATAAACTTTTTTTCATACACCACCCTTTGTTGGCTATAAAAAGAGATAACTATTCTAAAAGGTTGTGACTTTTTTTGATAAGACACAATAAACATTTTTTCATACACCACCCTTTGTTGGCTATAAAAAGAGGGGTCTCCTCACATTTTTAAAAGTCTTCTTCTTCTTCTTCTTTCTTCTTCTTCCTTCTTCTTCTTCCTCTTCTTCCTCTTCTCACTTCTTCTTCTTCCTCTTCTTCTTCTTCCTCTTCCTCTTCCTCTTCTTCTTCCTCCTCCTCCTCTTCCTCCTCGTCTTCCTCCTCGTCTTCCTCCTCGTCTTCCTCCTCGTCTTCCTCCTCGTCTTCCTCCTCTTCTTCCTCCTCTTCTTCTTCCTCTTCTTCTTCCTCTTATTCTTCCTTTTTCTTCCTCTTCTTCTTCCTCTTCTTCTTCCTCTTCTTCTTCCTCTTATTCTTCTTTTTCTTCTTCTTCTTCTTCTTCTTCTTTTTCTTCTTCTTCTTCTTCTTCTTCTTCTTCTTCTTCTTCTTCTTCTTCCTCTTTTTTTTCTTCTTCCTCTTCTTCCTCTTCTTCCTCCTCTTCCTCCTCTTCTTCTTCTTCTTCCTCCTCTTCCTCTTCTTCTTCTTATTCTTCTTCTTCCTCTTCTTCTTCCTCTTCTTCCTCTTCCTTTTCCTCTTCCTCTCCCTCTTCTTCTTCTTCTTCAAAAAAAATCACCTAATTTAGTATATCTTCTATATTTTATATTTATTTACAAGTTAAATTACCCATGCTTCACACATTATTGGAATATTTCATTAAATTTACACATGATCATTCGGTAATATTCATAATTTTGATACATACACTACATTGTCAAGAACATTTTATCTTAAGGTAAAGTGTTTCTCCGAAATCTTAAAGTGATATATTTTTTAATTTTTGTTTTTGTTATACAAACATTATGAGTCATAGAAATAGTTGGTCAGAAGTAATGAAATTTGCTATTCCAAAAATTTATGAAGAACAACATCAGACGTTAAAGAAGAGACCAAAAAGCCTCGAACAACAACACTCCCAAGTAATGTGGAACATCACGTCCATACAAGAACCTAATTAACTAAACTCAAATGGAAGACCTACAACTCCTTTCTTATGAACCTCCATCAATTTGTTTTTATTATAGTATGACCTATCATGTATATGTTAAAAACGACCCTAAAATTGTTAGTATCATAAATGTTTTTCCTCATTGTCTTTGAATAGTCATTACTATTGCATAGGTTTCATATCACCGGTCCCAACTTTTTTTGAATTGAACCATAGTTATTGTTATGGTTATAGTATGCAGTTACAAAGAATTAATGCAATTATCAACCAAGCAGTAGGTGACATCTGAATGAAACTGTTACAACTGGATATTCTAAACCAAAATTTTGACACATAACATACTAAAATCTCACACAATAATTTTGTGAGCACTTGAACTCACAAATATCTACAAATAATAATAAATACAACCTTACTTTCCTAGCAATCAAGAAGAAAAAGGCATGTTGCTTGACTTATTTTTCAAAAAGATAGTCTATCGGCCTGTATCCAAGTTTATAGTTCACAAATTTAATTGAAATAATCCAAAAGAAAGAGTTGTTAATTCTTTATCAAAAAAAGAAAATAACTTTATCAAAACAAAGAGTTATCACTACAGTAAAAATGATCTTTAACAACAATTAATAGCTTAATTGTCGCTAAATATGTATTTTCAGAGGCAATTGGTGCTCTCTATAAATGTCCCTAAAGTTTATAGCAACATTGAATCTAATGACAATTAACTAATGTCGGTAAAAGCTCTAACACTTTTCTTTAATGTGCATATTTATTGCTGATAAAAATTATTTTTGTTATAGTGTCTTTTGGACATTTGTTAGTTTCAAAAAAACTTGATCTCTTATTTTACCCAAAAAGAAGAGACGAAGAAATATGACAAATTACTTAACTTGCGACAAAAGAAGTGGACTAATTATGTCTATACTAATATTTTAGGAAGAGTGCAATGACATACGAACTGTTTACCTAAGAAAAAACAATCAAAATAATATACTAACTGTGAAAAGAAAGAGAGCAATCTTTTTAGTTCTTTTAACAGACTTCATCATTGGTTCCGTATAAGTTATCACATATTTGTTGTTGTGTGCTATCAAATATAGCACAACCCACAATCAATTATCCCAAAAAAGTATATGAAAAAACTTGTAGAAAGGGACAAAAGAGAAGATAAATTTTCAATTATCCTCACTCGAATTTTTAACAGAGTTAAAAAAAAGTCACCAAAATAGCAAATAGAAATTGCAATAGATACATGAATCACTATGACTTACAATAAAAGGTTAAGCTTCATGAAATACGAGGAAGAAAACTTTAAGGAATGAAACACACTTCATAAGAAGTTTAATTAAAGTATTTGAATTCGACTCCCCTATAGCATAAAAAAACCTACATATAATAGTGGCAGAAATAAAAGTTTTGTTTACGAAAGAACAAAATGTAAGGAATTCAACCATTTCAACAGTGTTATGAGTTGTGGAATGAGAGGTGAAAGAGTAGTAATGTCACATTGCAATCAAAAATAATTTTGTTTGTTTATACGAAGAAACCTGTAGAAAGGGACAAAAGAGAAGATCAATTTTCAATCATCTTTGTTGAAAATTTTAACAAAGTTATAAAAGTCACCAAAATAGCAAAAACAAATTGTCATAATTGCATGAATCACTATGACTTATAGTAAAAATTAAACCCCATTAAATAGGAGGTAAGAACCATTGAGGATTGAAACAAACTTCACTAAGAAGCTTAATTAATGTATTTGAATTCGACTACCCTACAACGGAAAAAACCTACAAATAATAGTGGCAGGAAATTCCTGTATTTATTGACAACAAAGGGTGGTGTGAACAAATGCCTTTGTAACTTATCGGAAAGGTCACAACTCTTTGGAAAAGTTACAACCCTTCGGAAAAGTCACAACCTTTCATAAAAGTCACAATTTTTCATAAAAGTCGCAACTCTTCATAAAAGTCACAATTTTTCATAAAAGTCGCAACTTTTAATATAAAAGTCACAACTTTTCATTAAATTTACAATTTTTCGTAAAATTCACAACTTTTCATGAAAAAGGAAGGATAGTTTTGGAAATAAATAAATTAAAAGGTAATTCTAGTTTGTGGTGGTGCCAGGTAGGTGGGCCTAGGGTTCTTTTTTTTATATATATATATGTGTGTGTGTGTGTGTGTGTGTGTATGATTTATTTATAATAAAATAAGGCCTCTTCCAATTGAATGCTTACGACTTTTCCAAAGAGTTTTGACTTTTTCATGAGTTGTGACCTTTCAGAAGGGTTGCGACTTTTTTGAAGAGTGGTAACTTTTATAATAGGGCACAATAAGCACGTGATCATACTACACCTTGTGAACTTTAAATGGAGGAGTTCCTTCACATTTTTAAACTACAATTTCTTTTTATGTTTTCTATTCTTCTCTTTTTAAAAACTCAAGGTGATTTAAGACGTTGAGAATCTCAAAGTTCCATTGAATTTGAACACTCCCTAACATAAATATTAAATTAATATAATACTCCAACTAAAAATATCCAATCTAGTATATCTTCTATATTTTATATCAATATTTATTTATATTATATTCATAGTAAGAACTTCAACAATACAATAATAACTAAGTAATGCACTAAAGGGGAGGGAGGAGAAAGTATATTTAAGAGGTGTAACTAAGATATTTTGTGAGTTACTTTTTTTTAAAATTTTTTACATATTAAAATTAATTTTAAAATGAGAAAGAATTAAAAAAAAAAAGAAGAAGAAAAAAGATAAATTTAATTAGAGACCATGGAGAAGTGTCAGATCATCTTATATATATCTAGCTTTATATTTTAAATAGTTATAGGTATTTTTTGGATGTTGATTTGACAACTTTTTGCAGTAATCAAAACAAAAATTACATCCAATATTTATATGAACTTATACTTTATCGTTCCATTTATAATTTTTTATTTAATGATATTAACATTATTTTTAAAAATAGTATATTACATGGTTTGATATTCACGTTCAATGCACGTGCATCAAAACTAGTATATATATATATATATATTAATGCAAATGAATGACATACACAATCAAATGCTAGTAATGACGCTCTTTTCGATAGCTAACTGGTATCATATTTACCAACTTGTGCCATCTGTATCAAATATATAGTCATCTGGGAAAATAGGCCACCTTCCCTCCAATTATAGCTCGAAGTGCAAACTGCCTTGTTATGAACTTTGAATGCACATAGTAGGTCATTATAAGAACTTAGCCAATCTTGTCTCACTACTACTCATATTCTCAAAAGTTCATAACCACTTTTGTATAACATGTAAATGTCTCGTAGAACCTCATGTATTTTGTGAATAGTCTTAAAAATTTAACTTGACTTTAGTAAGGTAAATTTAACCCGAGGATATTCATAAAGAGCTTAAGGTTCTTAAAGAGTTTCATTGTCACTTTATTTAACTTTAGTGCGATCATTTAGGCCTATAGACTCATAATAGACTCAAAGCTATTGACTCGAATTTAACTTAGCAAATTAATCATTTCAGAACTCAAAAGGTGACTGACATGCCTTACCTGATTTATTGTAAATGACTCCAAGTTTGTAATAGTAGGATCCTATTTAGAAAAAAGATTGTTTGACAACTATATTACCAAAAGAATAGGGTACATGATGAGTCAAATTTTTTGACTCATTTGAGCCTTTCTTATTTCAACAAATATCATCCTCAATGCCTTTTTATATCCATATGTAATGATTAATTGTTGTTTTGTAGATATGAAGGCTTATGGATAAGGCAAGGACAAAACCATGCAAAAAGAGGCCAAAAACATGGAAAAAGAATGAAAAGGTGAAGCTAATGCTTGCCAAAGGCACTTGGCGACTTGCCAAATGAGGCAGACCTTCCCAATCTTGACAGAGTCTTCTGCTTAAAAACTCAAGGCAGGTTGGTGAGAAGAGTGTCAAGTCATTGACTCGCCAAACTATATCAACGAGTTCAGTCATGATCGTCAAACATGCCTAAAGCTAAACTTGAAATTTAGGGGAATTAGGTGAGAAAGTAGATAAATCATCAAGTTCATGTAATCTCACTCAAACTGATAGAACACTCGAGCTAAAATGAAGAATAAAAAGATGAGAAAAGAAGGTGGTCGGTGACTTGCCGACTGAGTTAGCGATCCCGACTAACCTGGCCAAAAAAGTCACGATATGAAAATTTTGCTGAGTTTTGGGAAAAGTAAAAATAGCTGAGAAGAAAGAGAAATTCTATCGTACACTTTTTGAAAGTAGAGTAGAATAGAACTTTATAATATCTTGAGTGCCAAGCAAGATTGTAATCTATCTTTTTGGGTGGAAATTTGAAGTGAGTCTCTAGATTTGACGTTGAAATCAAACAATTCAGATGGCTGATAATATTTTGATATAATTTCTATTAATTTCACCATGATTAACTAAAACCCCAATTCTATGGGTGTGAAAGTAGAGTTGGGTGTTGATTAATTTAGTGGAATATTGTGTATTACTCTAGTTTACATTAGTTTTCATGGATTTGAATTGATTACCACATGTAAATTTATGAATGAAGGTTGCAAACTTGATTCTATTTCAGGTCTTCAATTATTTCTTGGAAAAGGGTATATGAAGTGGGTAATTAGTTTGATGCTTGTTTATTAGATTTGAATTTCATGTTTGCTTAAGAAAGAAATTTGGAGTTTCATCTCTAAATGCTTGATTTTGCTTGAGAAAGAAAATTTATGTTAAGGCATTGGATTTGTTTAGTAGATTCCACATAGGAGAGTTTGAGAAGAGCTCCAATGATAAGAATGGTGTGATTGAGAAAGGCAATGTGTGTTTGAGATTATTCTTGCCTATCCATGGGTAACTAATGTTAACGAGAAATCACATTAATTCATTACTTAAAATCAAAATCCACTTCTGCACACTCCTAGATTGTTACTCCTCTTGCTTGCTACACACTCGTTTTAATTTTATTTATCAAAATTAATTACTAAATCGTCTTAATTTGATATTTTAAATTATCCACGCTTGTTACTACCTCACACAATGGATTAGATCACAATTTGACCTCATAATTAAATTCTTCCATATACCGCTCCCTTTGTGATTCGACCCCGAACTCATATGTTGGGTTATTATATTTCTAATGATAACTAATTTATTTAGTTGTTATAAGAGTAATTTGAGCATTATCAAAAATTGCACCATTGCCGGGGAGTGGTGCTTAGAATTCTTTCAGTGAAGTAATTTTGTGAACTGATTTAGTGTAGTAGAATACTCTTACCATTTATTTCATTGTTGTGCTATTGATAGGTGACAATATGAGTGTCAATGGGAATAATGATGACATTGAGAATTTGGAGAATGTAAACTTTAATGAAATAGGAAGTATGGGAGCTATCCGGTTACCCCCAACTGTGGGGAATGCTATATTTCACATAATCGGAACCATGCTTCAACTATTTCAAATGAAGGGAACTTTTGGGGGTCTGGCTGAAGATCCTCATGAGCACATTCACAACTTTGTGGATGTATGTAGTCTGTTTACTTCAAATAATATCACACACGGATCAATTCGGTTGAGGTTTTTTCATTTTTCTCTGATAAGGGAAATTACGAAATAGTTGGTTGAACTACCAAGGGACTCAATTACGTCGTAGCAAGATATAACTTAGGTTTTCTTTGAAAAATTCTTTCCTCCTTCGAGGATGGTGAAACTTCAGGACAATATACAAAATTTAAAGTGAATTGATGGTGAACCAATCCAAGAGACATGGTTGAGGTTCCAAAAGTTGATTTTGCAATGTCCTAACGACAAGTTTCCAGATAAAGTGTTGTTACAATATTCTTATCATAGTCTTGATACCCTGAACAAGGGGATAAATGATCAACTCATCCGAGGTGGAATTATAAGACAACCATTTTTAGTGGCTTCGACTTTGCTTGATGAGATGACCAAGATCAAGTATGCATTACATACATGGGAAGATCAAGTGTCTCCTCTCAATATGGGTTTAACTAAAGAGCTACTAGAGAAGAACCAAGAGCGTGATGAGAACATGGATAAAATGATTACCCTACTTGACTTGTTGTCAAAACATGTCATGAGGGGTGGATTCGAATTTGTGAATGTTGTTGGTGTTGCTAGTGAGTTGAGCCCTAAAGATGAAAAATTTGAAGGTATGTATGATTAAGAGGTCTAGTTTTTAAGAAATCAAGTGGGGGTTTATTGTCCAAGCTATCCAAGGATAGGTGGGAATCAAAGTTAGAACAAAGATCGTGATAATGTTGGAGAGACCATGAAAGGGATTGACGTTAGGCGTTAATTGGAGGGAGCGTGAATGTGACAAGGATAGATATGTGCCATCTCATGACCGTCCCAATCCAAAGGAACAAGAAGTAGATCTGAAGAAATTTTGGACCGAAATTATGTTGGCAAGAATCTTTAACATGGTAGACGGTTCTGACAGGGTATTAAAAGAATTGAATAATGATTTTTCAACCTTGACCCAAATTGTCACCTCTCAATCTGGGTCAATCAAGAAAAGGCTCAAATATGCCAAATCTAAGCTCATTTAAATTCAATACCATAAGGGAGTGTACCAAGTGATACAATTGACAACCCAAAGAATGATGCTTGAAGGCATGTCTACGTCGTGCCACGACATTAATGATGCATTTCTTGGAAGGCAACCCAAGATTTTAGTGTTTCTCAATAAAGTGCTGAATGTGCAGGTGATAGTAAAGTCCTCAAAGTTCTGGAAAGATTGGCGAAAAGCATGCCCAATTGGCTATTCGCTGTGTCAATTTGGCGAGGCTGTCTTAGCTTACCTTGCCAGCTCCAAGAGTTTGAAAAGGGTTCTATCGATTTCGGCAGACTAAAATCCCATTTGGTGAGTCTCCAATCAGCTTTGGCGAGATGAATCGTGTTTGCCAAGTTGAATTTAAAGTTTGGTAAATTGAAGAGGCTAGATCGGTGAGCTTGAGCTCCTTCGGGAAGTCGCCGAATTGGTTTCGCAAAGTTAGTTGCAGCTCTCTAAAATCACCATTAGTTGAAAGGCCAAGGGTCTTTTGCCCTTTAATGTCAAGTCTTTTAAAATTCCTCGACTCTTCTTCTTGCTAACTATTCACGACATAGTGTTAAATAGTTTCTTTGCATTTCTATCTTCATTTTTATTTTTTGAATTAAGTATTGTCACGACCCAGACTGTCGTGAATTTCACCCACACTAATCCTCCGATGGGAGAACCACTACTATAACCCAAACCAAGCAACTAATCTAAAAACTAAGGCATTTAAGTTACGGAAGCAAGTTAAATACTAAGGAAATAAATAGGGAGTTCCCATAAACTCCAACAACAGTCTAACAAGAACTAAACAATGCAGAAGAAATAACCTAGAACCTGAAAATCAATGTACCAAAACATCTAACAATGAACCAAGTCTAAACAAGAAGGGATGCAACCCCAATCTAATGAACTAATCCACTAACTAGAACAAATGTCTAAGTCCGAAAATGGTGGACATAGACGAAAGAGAACCCTTGGAAGCCCGGAAGAATTGGCTCACCCTTGAATTCGAACGACGATCACTGATCTCCTAAGCGAGGTCTGTCAGTAGCCGCTTGAAGATGCCTTGTACTCAACAAAAGTAAGAGCAAGTGCATTACTAGTACACAACTGCAGTGTACTGGTAGGATCACGTGGCTATCCCACTAAGTGCAACATAAGTAAGTCAAGACATCATTATAATCACATGCATATATATAAACATATACAATATTATCAACATATACGAACAACGAACAACTTCACATTTTATATCAAATCATTGGTCCTCTCATGGAACCTAAATCCAAACAGTTAGCATACCAAAACATGGTATCCGATCCCATAATTATGTTGGAACGTGGAAACCGATCCCATAATTATGCCAGAACGTGGAAGCAAATCCAAGTTAGTTATGCCGGAACGTGACAACCGATCCATTCAACACACCACAATCACAATCACAATCACAAGTATATCATCAAGATCATACATTTAAGTTATGATTTCATGGCAATCATCATTCATCTATCTTATTAGCAAGTGTGATCAACATTGCAACATTCATACATATACAAGTATCAAAATGAAGAAAGAACAAACATACATCACAATCATAGAATCACAACCATCATCTACCTCGAAACAAGCTAGAAACCCTAAGAAACTTGATCCTTCCCTTTCCGAATTCGTTCCGCTTGTTCTTCGTCTACAAACAATCAATATAATACGAGAATCAATAAACAATCACTAATTACCCAAATTACTAACAATTCTATGAACCCTAGATCATACCCATGATCCCAATTACCCAATTTAGGGTTGTTTCCACCATAGAATCTATAACAAAACCTTCCCCCATCAATATTCACCCATTCTATTACGTTCAACGGACCAAAAAATGGTTTCGGGGAGTGAAAAGCTTACCTTTAACCTCAAGAATAGTGAAAACCGAGTAGGAGTCGCTTGGGATTCGTTCCTTAGCTTTAAAAGTCAAAAAGTGCATAATAAGGTCGTTTAGGGGTTTATTAACAACGTTAATTTGCGTCGAGTCCGTCACAGCGGCCGTCACCCCGTTGTAGAGGCCCCGCCAGAGAGGCAAAATTCCAGCGCCAAGGCGGGTTACGCGAGATCGAGAGCTAATTCAAGAATTCCAAAATTTTCATTTCACAACACACCTCTAACCAACAATGCTCAGAAAAATACCCTTATGCTAAGGTCGATTTCGAGAGTTCTACTCACCCGAATTCAATTCCGTAAAGTAGTACAAATTTCTTAACGAGTTATCTACCTACTCATGCAATCAAAATCATAAATGATTCACCCGATTGTTACCATATTTCCCTACACCTCAAAGACTCTGATTTCTTCCAAATCTGAACTAGGTTGGGCAAATCCAAATACGACGAAAAAAATTTCCGGCCCCAAATTTCCCTCCGTTGTCTTTTCTATAACGATGGAAATAAGTCGTTACAATAGATACCAATTTACCCATCACTCATCCCCGAGTGACAAACTTAGGAAAATAGGCTAAGGAAGAAATGAAGTAGTACTTGAATCGATGAACAATTGGGGATACTTGTCTCCCATGTCCCTCTCGGTTTACCAAGTAGCTTCCTCAACTGGACGATGCGATCCTTCACGGACTTAATCTCCTTGGTCCTCAACTTGCGCACATCACAATCAAGAATTGCAATCGATTCCTCCTCATATTGGAGGTCCTTGTCTAACACAATTGAGTCCCACTTTATGATATAATCCCTGTCACCATGATATCTCTTCAACATGGACACATGAAATACCGGATGAACTCCCTATAAATTAGGAGGTAAAGCCAATCTATACGCTACCGGTCCCACACATTCAAGAATCTCAAATGGACCAATGTACCTCGAACTTAGCTTACCTTTCTTACCAAATCTCATCACCCCTTTCATGGGTGATACCTTAAGAAGAGCACTCTCACCAGTTTGAAACGCCATGTCTCTTACCTTATGATCCACATACTTCTTCTGTCGGCTTCTAAAAGCTTAACTTGAATACTCCTCACCTTGTCTTGAACATCCTTCACTAAGTCTACCCCCAATGGTTTTACATCTCCACCCTCAAACCATCCTATGAGTGATCTACATCCCCTCCCATATAATGCCTCAAATGGTACCAGGTCAATGCTGGAGTGATAACTATTATTATAGGAGAACTCACACAAAGGTATGAATTTATCCCAATGCCCTCCAAAATCAAGCACACATGCCCTCAACATGTCTTCTAATACTTGAATAGTCCTCTCTGACTGCCTGTCTGTCTGTGGATGAAAGGCTGTACTAAAAGTGAATTGTGTGCCCAATTCATCATGCAATTACCTCCACAACTTGGATGTGAATTGGGTATCACGGTCTGAGATGATAGAGAGGGGAACTCCATGCAACCTCACTATCTCTTTCACAAATACTTTAGCCAACTACTCATCATTATAATCTATTCTTATTGGAATAAAATGGGTTGACTTGGTCAATCTATCAACCACTACCCAAATAGAATCAAACTTCCCCAAAGTCTTGGGAAGACCAACCACAAAATCCATGGCTATTCTTTCCCACTTCCATTCCAGAATTGACATTCTTTGAAGTAAACATGTAGGCCTTTGATGTTCATATTTCACTTGTTGACAATTTTGACACTTCGCTACAAACTCCGCTATGTATTTCTTTATGCCCGGCCACCAATAAATTCGCTTCAAATCTCAATACACCTTGGTCACACCCAGATGAATAGAATATCGCGAACCATTAGACTCCACCAACAATTTCTCAATCAAGTCATCTACTCTAGGAACACAAATTCTTCCTTTAAAATTGAGCACACCATCCCCATCAAGAGTGGTCTCTTATGCCTTACCATTCGTGGTCTTCTTTCTAAGCTCCTCCAAATTCTCATCCTCAAATTGTTTGGCCTTGATCTCTTCAATAAATGTGGCCCTCACTTAAATACTAGCTAACACCCCACCTCTTTCTGAGATGCCCAATTGCATGAACTTAGACTCTAAGGTATGAATGTCTTTAGCCAAAGGTCGCTTGGCTACACTTAAGCAAGCTAAACTACCCATACTCACCACTTTTCGACTCAAAGCATCTGCCATCACATTAGGCTTTCCTGAATGGTATTGAATGGTCACATCATAATCCTTAAGTAACTCCATCCACCTTCGCTGTCTCAAATTCAGATCCTTTTGAGTGAACACATGCTGCAAACTTCGATGATCAGTAAACACTTCACACTTAACACTATAGAGGTAATGCCGCCAAATCTTAAGAGCAAACACTACCGCTGCCACCTCTAAATCATGTGTTGAATAATTCCTCTCATGCACCTTCAGTTGACGCGAGGCATAAGCTATAACGTTCTTATCCTGCATCAACACAACACCCAACCCAGAATAAAAAGCATCACAATAAACAATAAAATCTTTACCTTCAATCGGTAATGCTAGAATGGGTGCGGTGGTCAAGAGAGTCTTAAGCCTTTGGAATTTCTCCTCACATTTTTCAGTCCATTTAAATGGTATCTACTTTTTGGTCAAATTAGTCAAGTGTGTGGCAATAGAAGCATAGTTCTTCACAAATCGATGATAATAGCTAGTGAAACCCATAAAACTCCTAACTTCAGTCATAAAACTTGGTCGAACCCAATTCTTAACCGCCTCAATCTTTTGAGGATCTACCATTACCCCTTCTTTTGAAACTACATGCCCCAAAAATGCCACCGATTTCAACCAAAATTCACACTTAGAAAATTTAGCATATAGCTTTTGCTTCCCAAGAACACCCAAAACACTACGAAGATGGTTGGCATGCTCTTCCTCACTTTTTGAATAGACCAAAATATCATCAATAAACACTATATCAAATGAATCAAGAAACGGCTTAAACACCCCATTCATCAAACTCATGAAAGCTGCAGGTGCATTGGTCAAACCATACGACATACCCAAAAACTCATAGTGCCCATAACGAGTTCTAAACGCAGTCTTGGGCACATCCTCGGGCCTAATTTTCAGTTGATGGTAACCGGATCTTAGATCAATCTTAGAGAAAACTGATGCACCTTGCAATTGGTCAAAAATATTATATATTCGAGGAAGAGATACTTATTTTGAGTAGTGACCCTATTCAATTGCTGATAATCTATACTCATTCTCATACTACCATCATTTTTCTTAACAAACAAAACTGGAGCACCCCATGGGGAAGCACTAGGATGAATAAATCCCTTATCAAGAAGCTATTGGATTTGAGCCTTTAGCTCTCTTAATTCTGCCTGAGCCATGCGTACGGAGGGATAGAAATGGGACGCGTACCAAGCTCTAAATCAATGCAAAAATCTATATCTCTATCCTGAGGCATACTAGACAAATCTAATGAAACACTTTTATAAATTCCGACACCACAGGAATAGACCCAATGGATGGAGCCTCAATCTCAACATCCCTAATATGAGCCAAATAAGCCAAACAACCCTGCCCTATCAATTTCTTAGCCCGAATGGAGGATATGATCTTAGTTCGCTTAGGCTTGTACACCCCTTCCCGGAATTTCTAGAGTTACGAACTTAGTATTACAATTAAGCACAACATAATAGGGTGACAACCAAGTCATACCTAAGATTATGTCAAAGTCAGTCATATCCAAAATAACCAAATCAGCCCAAGTCTGAAAACCCATAAAAAAAATGGAACAAGCATGATAGACATGGGTAACTATGACTGACTCTCCAACTAGGGTAGACACATGGTTAGAGACATCAAGTATATCACAAATCATATCAAACTCTGAGGAAAATCGCATAGATACATAAGAATAAGGAGAACCCGGATCAAATAACACATTAGTCATCCGGTCACAGACAAGAATAGTACCTTTGGTCACCGCGTCAAACGCCTCTGCGTCATTCTTGCCCGAAAAGGCATAACACTAATCCCTATCATCTTGACAAGCCACTTCTCTACCTGGTTGCACATTACCTCTGCCCGCATTACCATTTCCTCTACCTCCACGACCTCGCTGATTACCTCCTCACCCACCTTGTGGACATCCTCTACCATTATTACCATTCCCCGTAGGTACCACTACTCTAGACTGCTGCTGCGCAAAATCTAACACACATAGGTGGGGACAATCTGTCCTCATATGCCCAGGTTCCCCATAATTGTAACAAGTACGATCAAAAGATGGTCTGCCCCCGGTTGAAGGAGCGACTCCCTAGCTATCCTAAATATTATGAGATGGAGTTTCCGAGTAACTACATGTAGAGGTGGGCATAGAGGACTGAATTGGCTTGGTTGCAAGCGTTGGCCTTCCGGACCCTTTGGAATAAGAACCTTGAAAGTTACCTGAGTTCATGTCCCTTTTTGCCCATGCCTTAGCTTGACCATCTCGCCTCACCCCATCCACTTTCTTAACATAGTATGTTACCTCATTGAAGCTCCTCCATGTAGAAGTCATATGAACAGATAATACTTGCAACTCAGAATTTAATCCTCTAATAAATAACCGTATCCTCTCTTCCTCAGTAGTCACCAATTGAGTAGCATATCTAGACAAAACATGGAACTTGGCTTCATAAGCAGCCACAGTCATACCACCTTGATCCAAAGCCATGAACTCATCCTTCTTGCGATCCCTCAAAGTTCTAGGCACATATTTATCTAAGAACAAAGCATGAAACTGGGTCCAAGTAAGTGGAGGAAAAGTAGAAGATCTGCATTCCATATAAGCTCTCCCCCACTTCTTAGCCTCACCTTGAAGTTGGAAAGACACAAACTCAACCCCATGCTGATGAACAATACCCAGTTTATGAAGCCTTTCATAGCAATCCAGAATGAACTCATCATCATCCTCTTTCTCAGAACCAAGAAATACAGGAGGCTTTAGCTTCAGAAACTTAGTCAACATTTCATGCTTATTACCAGTCATAACAGAACCCAACAAAGGACGGAAGAAAGCATCATTACCTCCATTCCCACCCACCTTGGGCGCAGTGCTAGCAATAGGAGAATTAGTAGGAGCTTGAGTTGCTTGAGCAAAAGGAAGCACTCCAGGACCAACCAATCCCTTTAAGAACGACATGATCTGTTGAGCTAACACTGGATCTAAAGGAGGAACACCTATAGTCCCAGCCTGCACCTCTTTCTCTTGTCCCACATCTTCAACATCAACATTCTCCTCTTTAATTTCTTCATGATGCGCAAGAGGGTTCTCATTCACATGAGCATTCTCAACAGGAGCTCCATTTCCAACAGGCGCTACTCTTTCGAGACCTCTACCCCTAGCTCTTCCACTACCCCTGCCACGACCGCGACCTCTCGCTACAGATTCCTCGACCAGAGCATTGATGGGAGCTACGGGCCTAACGCCGTTGAATCTAGTATTCACCATGCAAACAAAAGAGTGAAGGAGGTTAGTTACCAATTTGAATCAATAGATACCAATTGGAATCAAGTTATAGCACGAAAGGAGACAAGAGAAAAATAGAGAGATTTCCTAAAGTCCTATAACCTCTCAAATAAAAGTAAAGGCGTCCCCGTACCATTCCGCGAGACTCTACTATACTCATTTTGGTACAACGAGATCAATGAACGTAGGCTCTGATACTAACTTTGTAACGACCCATACCGTCGTGATTGGCACCCATACTAATCCTCCGGTGGGAGAACCAGTACTACAACCCAAACCAAGCAACTAATCTAAAAACTACGGCATTTAAGTTACAGAAGCTAGTTAAATACTAAGGAAATAAATAGGGAGTTCCCATAAACTCCAACAAAAGTCTAACAAGAACTAAACAATGCGGAAAAAATAACCTAGAACCTAAAAGTCAATCTACCAAAACATCTAACAATGAACCAAGTCTAAACAAGAAGGGATGCAACCCCAATCTAATGAACTAATCCACTAACTAGAACAAATGTCTAAGTCCGAAAATGGTGGACATAGATGAAAGAGAACCGATGGCAGCCCGAAAGAATTGGCTCACCCTTGAATTCGAACGACGATCATTGATCTCCTAAGCGAGGTCTGTCAGTAGCCACTTGACGATGCCCTGTACTCCACAAAAATAAGAGCAAGTGCATTATCAGTACACAACGACAGTGTACTGGTAGGATCACGCGGCTATCCCACTAAGTGCAACATAAGCAAGTCAAGACAACATTATAATCACATGCATATATATCAATATATATACAATATTATCACCATATAAGAACAACGAACAACTTCACATTTTATATCAAATCATTGGTCCTCTCATGGAACCCAAACCCAAACGGTTAGCATACCGAAATGTGGTATCAGATCCCATAATCATGCCAGAACGTGGCAACCGATCCCATAGTTATGCCGGAACGTGGTAGCCGATCCAAGTTAGTTATGTCAGAACGTGTCAACCGATCCATTCAACACACCAAAATCACAATCACAAGTATATCATCAAGATCATACATTTAAGTCATGATTTTATGGAAATCATCATTCATTTATCTCATTTATAACAAGTGTGATCAACATTGCAACATTCATACATATATAAGCATCAAAATGAAGCAAGAACAAACATACACCGCACAATCATAATTGATCTTTAAATTCATACATATCTCAAAACAGTCTTGAAACCCTAAGAAACTTGATCCTTCCCTTTCCGGATTCGTTCCACTTGTTCTTGGTCTACAAATAATCAATATAATACGAGAATCAATAAATAATCACGAATTACCCAAATTACTAACAATTCTATGAACCCTAGATCAAACCTATGATCCTAATTATCCAATTTAGGGTTGTTTCCACCATAGAATCTATAACAAAACATTCCCCCATCAATATTTACCCATTCTATTATGTTCTACGAATCAAAAAATGGTTTTGGGGAGTGAAAAGCTTACCTTTAGCCTCAAGAATAGTGAAAAATGAGTAGGAGTCGCTTGGGATTCGTTCCTTAGCTCTAAAAGTTGAAAAGTGCATAATGAGGTCGTTTAGGGGTTTATTAACGAGTTTAATTTGCGTCGAGTCCGTCACAACGGCCGTCACCCCGTTGTAGTGGCCCCGCCAGAGAGACAATATCCAGCGCCAAGGCGAGTTACGCGAGATAGAGAGCTAATTCAAGCATTCCAAAATTTCCATTTTACAACACACCTCTAACCAACAATGCTCAGAAAAATACCCTTATGCTAAGGTCAATTTCGAGAGTTCTACTCACCCGAATTCAATTCCGTAAAGTAGTACAAATTTATTAACGAGTTATCTAACTACTCATGCAATCAAAATCATAAATGATTCACCCGATTGTTACCATATTTCCCTACACCTCAAAGACTCTAATTTCTTCCAAATCTGAACTAGGTTGGGAAAATTCAAATACGACGAAAAAGTTTTCCGGCCCCAAATTTCCCCCCGTTATCTTTTCTATAATGACAAAAACAGGTCGTTCCAAGTATTTATAGAAATTCAATCGTGCCCAAACCCTTGCTCCCTTGTCTACTTGTTATTTACTATAGAGGTCGGTTTTCAAGTTAAAATATTTGTACATTTATTATTTCTTGCTTAGTGAACTAGTTTTTGTTGACTGTGAGATTGTTGTTGTGTTGGTGAGTGCTTAATAGTATTGGGTATTTGTTTTAATGTGAAAGATTTATTGCCAGTGTTTATAATTGTCAAATCATTGCCTATGTGTTAACTGTTGTGATTGGGGGTTGTAAATATAAATTGATGATGCATTGCTTGTGGGTATTGTTTATTTATCATGTGGGTGAAGTCTGATTAACTCGAGCTCAACAGAAAGACTTGAATTTGCCAAATGATAGATTGGGTGATGTCATTCTTAAGGGAAAATCATCATTTTGTTGGGTATTGTTGAAATTGGGGGAAGTTTGAGTACATGGGGTTGATTGATGTATTGGGTAGCTATTATTTTGTGTAAATTGTGAGCGGGTGCTAATTGTTGTTTGAATATCATATTGAGTTCTAAAAATTGGGTGATAGAGTGATATTTACCTGTTTGGTTAGCTCTGTCGAGGTGGCTAAGGTGGATTGGTGATTGATGAGTAAGTCCCAAATTCATCATTCATAAGTTCATAACTTTCTTCACAATTTCATAGTAACAAATCACGAATAATGCACAGGTATTATAGAAATCAATTGGAAATCATAGAGTTTAATTAAAACATGCATAGGAAGATTGAAATTGAACATTTAAATCAACATCAGTTAAGACCGTGAAGATCACATGAAACCCTAATCAATTTAGGTAAAATTGAATTGGAAACTTACAAATCTTTTGGGACCCAATTAATGAATGGAATCTATTGGTGAATCCTCTCATACCTTGATTATCAAAGCCCAAAAGCAATTGAAGAAAAAGGAGACTTGAAGCTTCAACCCTAGGTTTCTTCCTTTATCTTGAGAGTGATTGCAGAGGATGAACTATGATGGGAATTGGGGATTTGAGAGAATGAAGGGTTTTGGGTAGAATTTATAGTTTAAAGGTAGTTATAGGTTTTAGAATTATAGTCAAAATGACTTATTATAGGTATTAAATGCATAGGAAAAGACCCAAATACCCTTAATAATAACTGTCGGATGGCTTCTATGGTTTTGACCTACGGTTTGTACGATCTCTTGCATTCCATACTGTTCAACCATAGAACCAACTTCAATACCCAAAATTTGCTTACCTCTCATGTGACAAATCTATGACCCATCATTCAGTCTACGGTTCATAGGCCCTTTCCGTAAACCCAAGTTCAAGTCCAAAACTCCACTAAGTTTGAATCACTTTTACGGGTGCTATCTACGGCCCATCCAAATTCCTACGTCTCATCCTGGATACTCGTAGGTCAAACTTTAGAATCTTAAAATTTTCGTAAACTTAAAACAATCCTACAACTCCCCTTTTATGGCCCGTAGGACTTCCTACGGTCCATAGATAGAACTCGTAGTCACTACCTCAGTGCCAAAAAATCTTGACTTTTCCTTTCCTTTCAACTTTCCACTTTCTGAGATGTTACAATATCTCCTCCTTGGGATCATTCGTCCTCTAATGAGACTAAAACTAGTATGAATAGAGTAGGAGAGATACTAAAAACCCAACATGAATGAAAATCTCATCATAATGCACCATGGAAAATTACTCCAAGCTAAATCATAACATCAAAAATCAAGTTTTCTTTAGAACATGCATGCATATGGAAACATGAGAGTGACTAAAACACATGAATCCCAAAGAATGAACCATGAGTAACTAATACCTCAAACTAGAATATGAGTGGCGAGAAATAGATGAGGATATCGAGATATTATATCGGCTTTGGCCTCCCAAGTAGCAACCCTCAATGAGTTGATTCCTCCAAAGAACTTTCACGGAAGAAACTTCGTTAATTTTCAACTTCCGGGCTTGTTGGTCTAAAATCTCAATCAGAACCTCTTCATAGAAAGATTTTATTTAACTCCCAATCCTTCTAAAATCACATTGGACGGCGTATATCCAACACACTTTTTCAACAAATAGACATGAAATACCAAATGTAACGATGCTGAATTATTAGGCAATTTAAGTTCATAAGTAACTTTACCAATATGCCTCAAAATATGATATGGGCCCAGATAATGGGGACTAAGCTCCCTTTCTTTCCAAATCTCATTACACCCTTCATGGGTGAAATTTTAAATTAGACCCAATCATCAAGATTAAACTCAAGCCATCTTCTTCTAACATCGACATATGAATTTGGTTGACTTCGAGCCATTTTCAATCTCTCACGAATAAGTCAAACCTTTTCCATAGCCTAATGCACAAACTAGGCCCTATCAAAGCAACCTCACCAACTTCAAACCAACCGATAGGAGACCTACAACTCCTACCATAGAGAGCCTCAAATGGAGCCATTTGGATACTCGAATGATAGCAATCTTAATAAAAGGTAGATGATCATCACAACTACCCTTGATATCTATCGCGAAAGCTCTTAATATATCTTTCAAAGTATGGATAGTACGCTCGACTTTTCCATTGGTTTGAGGGTGGAAAGTCGGGCTAAGTGTCACTTGGGTACCAAGACCTTTCTGAAATGACTTCCAAAGCTGAGACATAAATTGAGTACCGCGATCAGAGATAATGGACATGGTCACCCATGCAACTTTACTATTTCTCGAATATATAGCTTGGAGTACTCCTCTGTTGAAAATGAAGTCTTAACGATATGAAAGTGAACCTATTTCATCATTCGGTCCATAATAACCCAAATCGAATCAAACTGTCGACGAGTGCGAGGTAAACCAACAATGAAGTCCATATTCAAATTTCCCACTTCCATTGTAGGAATACTAATGTTTTAAGCCAAATCACCCCGTTTCTAATGGTCAACTTTTACTTGTTGACAATTTGGGTATTTAGCCACAACTTCTGCAATATCCTACTTCATCCCATACCACCAATAGAATTCCCTTAAATCACGTTACATATTGGTGGCTCCCGAGTTAATATAATATCGAGAACTGTGAGCTTATGTCAAAATATGATTTCTCAACTCATCAATATTTAGGACACACAATCGACCTTGGTATCGGAGGACACCATCCCCCCTTAGGAGAAAGCCTCAATGGTTTTTTCAGAAACTGACTTTTTCAAATCAACTATAACCGGATCAAGGTCTTTCTTAGGTTTCACATCTGATACAAAAGACGATGTAAAACCATTCTTAATGATCACAACACCTTTGTTAGATTCAATTAAGTGTACACCCAATCAGGACAATCTATGAACATCATGAACTAGTTCTTTCTTATCATCCTCAACATGACAAATACTTCCCATTAATAGTCGACTAAGAGTATCTTCCAACACATTTAGTTTGCCAGGATGATGTAGGACACTTATCTCGTAATCCTTCAATAACTCAATCCATCCCCTTTGGTGAAGATTAAAATCCTTTTGAGTGAACACATATTTCACGCTCCTGTGGTTGGTAAATACATCTACATGAACACTATATAGGTAATGTCTCCAAATCTTTTAAAAAAACACTGTCACTACTAACTCCAAATCATGAGTCGGATAATTCTTTTCATGAACCTTTAATTGCCTTGAAGTGTAAGAAATAACTTTTCCATGTGGCATAAAAAACAACCAAGACCAATCCTTGAAGCATCAAAATATACTGCAAAACCATCCGATCCTTCTAGTAATGTTAAAATATACTGAAGTGAGTCTATATTTCAATTCTTGGAAACTCTTCTCACACGGTTCCAATAATATGAATTTCACCATCTTTTGACTCAATGTCATCAAAGGTAATGCAATAGATGAAAATCCTTCCACATATCTTCTATAATAACTAGCCAAACCCAAGAAACTCTATATATCTGAAGTGGACAAAGGTTTAGGCCAATTCTTAACCACCTCGATTTTCTAGGATCAACTTGAATACCCTTGCCGAAGACAATATGGCCAAGGAAAGCAACAAACCTCAACCAAAAGTCAACATTTTCTAATCTTAGCATGCAATTCACATTTGCAACACAATCCTCAAATGCTCAACATGTTCATCCCAACTCCGTGATTAAATCAAAATATCATCAATAAACACAATTACGAACATGTCAAGATATTGCTTGAATACCCTATTCATAAAATCCATGAACGCCACTGGGGCATTAGTCAAGGCAAACGACATCACAAAAAATTTATAGTGACCATACCGATTACCGAGTTTGAAAAGCCGTCTTAGAAATTGCACTCTACTTCACCCTCAATCGGTGATAACCTGCCTGAAGGTCAATCTTAGAAAAGTAACTCGCTCCTTGGAGTTGGTCAAACAAACCATCTATCCTCGGAATATGATACTCATTCATTACGGTAACCTTATTCAATTGCTGGTAGTCAATGCACATTGAGAGAGAACCATCCTTCTTTCAAACAAACTAAATGGAGCACCCTATGGTAAGATACTCGGTCTAATGAATCATTTATCCAATAAGTCTTCCAAATGATCCTTTAATTCATTAAGTTCTACTGGGGTCATATAATACAGAGGAATAGAGATAGGTTATGTATCTGGGAGAAGGTCAATAGCGAAATCTATTTCCCTTTTCAGGAGGAATATCAGGAAGATCATCAGGAAATGCTTCTAGAAACTCACTTATAATTGGAACTGACTCAAAAGTAAGGGTTTTAGAATTTGTATTCCTAACCCGAACAAGATGATAAATGCAACCCTTAGAGATCACCTTCCTAGCCATTAGGCAAGATATAAACTGACCCTTAAGAACATAATTTTCCCTTTCCCATGACATGATAGGTTCGCTTGAACCTTGAATGTGACCAATTGGGTCCTACAATCTATGGAAGCATAACATGTATGAAGCCAATCCATCCCAATAATAATATCAAAATCTAATATATCAAGCTCTACAAGATCAACATGAGTGACTCTATGAAGAACGGAAACAAAGCAATTTCTATAAACTCTCTTAGCAACAATAGAATCACCAATGGGAGTAGAGACATGAAAGGGATTAGAAATGATTTCGGGACTAATATCAAACCTCATGTCCGCATAAAGAGTAACAAAGGATAAAATAGCACATGGATCAGGTAAAGAATAAACATAAAGGTAAATTACTTTAAACATACGAGTTATAACATCTAGAGACTCCTCATGATTCAGTCGAGTCTGAAGATCAAAGAATTTGTTTTGCTTCAGAACACCGAAACCAGAACAACTAGGCTGATCTATCCTACTATCCCTTCCCTTAGTAGAAAGAAACGAACAATCTCTCATCTTATGACCATTCTTTCCACAATCAAAGCAAACATTTGTATCGACCAAACATTTGCTATTATGTTTCTTGCCGCACTTTGTGCAATTTGGCATCAAAGATCCACCACTATTTCCTCTTTGAGGCTTAAGGTTAGAAACCCTATCCTTGTTGAGCTTAAATGTCAGAGAATTACAAGAACCTTGACTTGAAAACCTTTGCCCGAATGTAGAATGACCTTGTCTACCAAACCTCGAATGAAAAAAGTCACCATCACCAGTCCTTGCCCTTTTGGACTATTTCCCCCTTTCCTTGAGGTTGTACTCTTTAATTTTTTGGGCATTTATCATAAAGTAGGAGATATACATCTCCTTAATTAACATGACAATATAACATTCTTTGATAATCATTTCAGACACACCTGATACAAACGTACTCAGCCTTGACCTAGAGTTGGCAACCATAGTCAAAGCATACTTAGCCAATTGAGTGAACTTTAAAGCATACTCCTTGACACTCAGGTTCCCTTGTCGGAGCTTAATAAACTCAAGAAATTTTGCTTCTCTCATCTCAAAAGGAAAGAAATGATCAAGAAAACCTCCTCTAAATTTCTCCCAATCAAGAGGACCCGTATTAATAGCCCTCTCACTTTCCATTGTTCAAACAAAACTTGAGCAACAACCTTGAGTTGATAAGAGACAAATTTTTCCTTCTCTACCGTAGACAGCCCCATAATTCCACTATCTTGTAAATCTCATCAATGAACTCTTAAAGATCCTCATCAACCTTCGACCCATGAAATTCCAAAGGATTCATCCTAGTGAAGTCCGTTATCCTTGTCGCCACGATACCCATATTTGTGTTCACAGTAGCAACGACTTCTTTATTATCTTGGTCCCATAGCTTGAGGCCACACTTAGAAAGTGGATCAAAATTCCACATGTGTCACTTTCTTGGGCAAAGGGGGCCAATTGAAATTGAAGGAACCTTGGGCTTCACATTTTCGCCCACATTCCTTCTCACGTAAACTGTTCGATGGGCCATATCCTGAAAAGCATTGGACAAGATTCAGGAGATGGATATTTATCGAGATATACTATACGACACCACTTTAGAGAAATGAAATAAGTGAAGTTTTCTAAACATTTTGAAGACACCTATTCATAAATATGACGCGCTTCACACTCATGAGTAAGACTCTACTTGATGCAACTTGTCAGACCTCCTAGGGCCTTTTTCTAAGACCTTCTGCTCTGAATACCATGTTTTTAATGACTTAAAGTACACCCTAGACATGACATATCAGACCTGAAAGGCCCTATACAAGCCACTTGACATGCATACAACATCATATAATACAAAAAAGTAGAATTTGCATAGAAAGTTTCATATCATAAAGAGAAGTTTCAATCGTAAGTATGAAAATATATTAAGTCTTGACAAGACTTTCTAAACATCAATAGAGTAGTTGGGACGTAACCTATACATGACATACAATGTATCAAAAGTAAATGATATTAACAAGTAAAGTATTCATGGTCTTGTCCTCGAAATAGGAGGACTTACCAATCCAAAGCAATAGGTAGCGATCCGTATCTAGCCATGAGCAGGAGGAGAAGAAGAGTCTAACCATACATTATGAAACAATGTAGGAACAAGTATGCATTAGTACATGAAATGTACTAAGTATGAGGGATATGCATAAAAACGTGAAACATGACAGAAAGGGACATAAAGGAAAACATGATATGCATGACCAATCTAAAATAGAGTTAAACCTTTAAAGAAGAATCATAAATCATGAACATAATCAATGCATCTTAAATTCACAATGAAAACTTAATAAAACCTTTGAAAGTAACTTAGTTCATTTCGTGGGATATTTACCGCTAACCGACATAGACCATGTGAGATATAACATGGAATCTAGTGTCTTGCTGCCACACTTAAAAAGAGATGCCCTACTTGCCAAGGTAAGGATCATGAAATTCTAGCTTAGGTAGATTCACTAGCTATGTCTTTCTAGCCAATCCTATGGGGGCACGTAGTTAGGGACAAGGAGATTGTTTCTAGAGACTCAACCTCCACTAACGGGGGAGCCTTCATCTCAATATCCTCTCTGTGCTAAGTACGAATCCCAAAGGAATAGTCATATTCCTAAGCATATCATCATACATGGAAAATCATAATTAAATTACTAATCCAAGCTTAAGTCATAATAGAGTAGCTCCTAAAATCATGAATCATGCATGTGTGAGAAAACCTTTCCTAGTCATGATTTCTTAATATGTGAGAGAGCCTTTCACAATTTATTCATATGTGAGAAAAACTATTACAATTTCATTGATTCTTATCTTAAAAGAAACCATAGCTAGAACATTTTTCTCATAAATCATGCATAGCTTTCCAAATTCATCATTTATAAGTTCATAGCTTTTTTCACAAATTCATAGTAAAAATCACAGATAATGTACTAGTCTTATAGTAATCAATTGGAAATCATGTAGTTTAATCAAAACATGCATAGGAAGATTGAAATTGAACAATTAAATCCATATCAATTAAGACCCATGAAGATCACATGAAACCCTAGGCAAATTAGGTAAAATTGAATTGGAAATTTACATATTATTTTGGGACGCAGATGGATGAATGGAATCATTGGTGAATCCCCTCATACTTGATGATCAAAGCTCAAAAGCAATGGAGTAAAAATGAGACTTGAAGCTTGAACCCTATGTTTCTTCCTTGATCTTGAGAGAGAGCTAGAGGAACTTGGATAGGAATTTAGAATTTGAGAGAATGAAGGGGTTTGGGTAGATTAGAAGGTGAAAGGTAGTTATAGGTCATATAATTAGGGTTAAAACAACCTATTATATGTATGAAATGCAAAGGAAAAGACCCAAATACCCTTAATAATAACTGTCAGATGGCTTACTATTTTGACCTACGGTTTGTATGACTTGCTATGGCCCGTACTGGTCAATTATTGAACCAACTTCAGAAACCCAAGTTTTCTTCACTTCTTATGATTTCAACATATGACCCGTTATTCAGTCTACGATACATAGACCCCTTTCGTAGAACCAAAGTTCAAGTCCAAATATTCCAGCAAGTCTGAATTACTTCTCCAGGTGCCATTTACGTCCCGTCCAAATTCCTTTGGCTCGTCTTGACTACTACTCGTAGGTCAAACTTCAGACTCTTGAAATTTCCAAAAACTTAACTCAAACTTATGACTCCCATTCTACATTTCAAGGGCAGAACTCGTAATCACTACCTCAATGCCAAAAAATCTGGAATTTTCCTTACCTTTAAAATTTCAAATTTTTGAGATGTTGCACCAAGAATTTTGAAAAATGGTACTGTCAACTTCGGTGTACACGTACCTATTCGGTGATCCAGCGAATGACATTAGGTGAAAAACATCAGATCTACCTATTTGAACTTCATGTTTTGTATTTGTACAAGAATCATCGACGAGCTTCTGTTCCTATGGTGATTCACCAAACTTTTTTTGCGACGTTAGTCACAAACTAACGAATACGCCTGACATAAAAAGTCCGAGGGTCTTTTATCCTTTTAGAAGGCATCCTTTGATATTTTAGGATTTTCACTTCCTACACTCTATACTCTTATACTAAATATAGTGTGAGTCTTCTTTACTTTGATTTGATTGCGTGGAGTGAGTTTTTGCTTGAAATCCTAGACCCAACCCTTCCTCCCTCTTTGTTCGAAGAATCATTACTTATTGAGGTTGGTTTTCGAGTTTACCTTTGTTGTTTTTGCTTGAAATTGATACCTATATTTGTTTTAAATGTTGTTGTTGATAATATGTTGTGTGTATCATGTGGGTTTCTTTTAAATTTAATAGATTGAATATTGCCAATGTCTTAGAATTGTTGAATTTTTGCCCAAAGTTTTCTAAAATTGATTGTGTGGGTTGTTAGTTGAAAATGTATTGAGGATTAGTATGGGTCTTGTTTGAATTTTTCTTGGGTGAAGTGTGAGTATCCTAGTGTTGTCTTATAGTCTTGTATTTGCCTAATGATAGATAGGATGATGATTATTAAGGGTAAATCATCGATTTAACAACATTTTGTTAAGTTTGGGTGAGAACCTAGTTGATGAGTGTCACGACCCGAGCCTATACCCCAGAAGCGACACGGCGTACAAGACTCTGAAAAGTCTCATACAAGCCTAATAGCATTCTTGAACATAAGAACATAGGAAAAATAAAGCGGAATTTAAAACTTTTCTTTTACAATTGAAGACATTTTTCAGAAAAAGCAAGCGGAAGAATTTCTATACGTTGTCTCACACCATCTACAATACTTTGAATAAACTTTGGGACTAAGACCATACAAAATCTCTAAACATAAATAAAAATACATAAGGGAACTAGTGGGTTTGTCGTCGAACTATGAGCACTCCCCATATCTTCAACTCCAAGCTCCTTAGAAACCTATCTTCCAAGTAAAGGACATCAAATCTCCAAACCCTACACTTTGGTAAAAATGGAGAAATATGGGTTAGCACATAAAGTACTAAGTATGATAGCCATGCAAAAACCATGCTTAAAAAGGACATTTTATTTGAAAGTCATGCTTTTATGCCAATTTGAGAAAACTTCATGAACATGAGTATAAGAGGCATAATATACAAACATAACCAACATACAAGTCATTTTATCACATTAGAACATAATCAACATATAAGCCATTCCTTCAAATTAAGCTTTCACCTTAAGTAACCCCAAGCCATACCTTGTGCAATGTATGAAGAGCGTCCCATTCCACCATCCACACTAAGTACAACATTAAGGCCACCAAAAGTGAACTTACCATCCTTCCTTTTCATCCTTTGTTCATACTCATACATAAGAGACATAAACATTTCATAAGTCATAAAAAGGAACTAACTCATAATACAATCCAAGTATAGCATGCATCATTTCATTAAGCATATCAGTAAAAATTCTTCATTAGCTTCATTTAGAGCACTTTCATTCATTAGTCATGAAAACCTTAGAGAACTCACTATGAACCTCTCAAAGCCTACTCGTGCAATGCATGGATGGCATCACATACTACCATCCACACTTCATAGAACTTCTCAAGAAACCGTAATGCAGATCTCTCATGATGGGAATAAGCATTAACTAACATAGAACATGTGAGCTAGACATGGAATCCGGTGTCATGAAACCCCACACCGTAAAGTGGTGGTCTACTTGCCTAAGGTAAGACCGATAACATCTAGCTTAGGTGTATCCGCTAGCTAGGACCTATGTGGGCATATAGTTATGGGATAAGAAAAATTTTCATTGAAATCTGGCCTAACGTAGGGAGAACTTCCATCTTACCATATCGTCTCGGTACTTAGCCTCCATTCCCATAGAGTAGTTCATTTACATTACATTATTGTACTTGAGAGGGCCACCATCATTAGGCCTACCGACCCAAGATACATTACACATGAAAGTTCCACCAACATTAGGCCTACTGATTCAAGGTACATTATAAGGATAGCTCATAAACTTTCCAAGAAAGGGCCACCACCATTAGGTCTACCGCTTCAAGGATCATCATTTCACACAAGAAAGGTCCACCAACATTACGTCTAGCGATTCAAGGTTTATCATCACATTAGTTTCTAGACTCATCATGAAGGGCTACCACCATTAGTTCTACAGGTTCATGTCATAGCCTAGAATACTTCATCATTCATTTATGAAAGGGCTACCAACATTAGATCTACCGATTCTAGGTTTATCATTACATTCATTAGTCATTATGAAAGGGCTACCAATATTAGGTCTACCGATTACATGATCATTAAGTCAATACACATTCATTACACAATAGAGCATGCCTACGCCTACCAACTCAAGATACTTCATTCATGATCACATTCATCAATACAAGAAAAGGATGCCTTAAGCCTACCAATTCAAGATACATCATTCCTCATTACTTTCATTTATACATGAATAGGATGCCTAAGCCTACCAATTCAAGATACAACATCACAGTATAGAAACCTTTTACACTCTATCATCATCATTCATTAGTGTTAATTGAGAATATGATTTCAATAATAACACAATTGCATTCTAAACATGATCATAATACTTTCATTGAGATCACACACATATACTTCACATCATGTTCATACATAGATCCTTCATGAAATTGCCTTCCAAGGCTATGAAGCAACATCAAACCACAAATCTAAGATACTACAATAGATAAGGGAATTAACATGATTCAATAAAAACATAAACAATTCAACGTACTTTCATGATCAATCAATTCCCAATCACAATTAAGAACTTAAGAATGTGGGGGAAACATGGGTTCATAGAATAAATTGACCATAATTCATCAATAATTCAACAATACATTCATAATTCATCATATAAAACCTTTTGAAAACGTTTTGGACTTGAACCCTTGCATAGATTGAAAACTAGGGTTTTTGGGGAACTTTGGAGACTTGAAATCATCTTTGAAGTTGGCTCCATGAAAGAAACTAAATCAAGGATGAAGACTACCATAAATTTTAGGGAAGGACTCCACAAAACTTGAGTGAAAATAGTGAGATCTTGAGCTTGATAGCTTGAATTTTTCACCTCCAATGGAGGTTTCTAGAGAGAGAACTTTTGGAGAGGACAGGTGGGTTCTAATTTGTGATTTGCAATAATGAATTCTAAAATAGAGTTTAATAATTTAAAAAGCCTTAAAATACTTTAATAACTCAATAATAACCGCCCCCCCAACAAAACTAACTTAATAAGGAATTCACCACTCTGTCCTTTCTTTGGCCGAAACTAGACAGATCACAGGTGGTGACCTACGACTCCATACCTATGGACCATAGGTGGGGTGATGTCCCATATTGATGGTCCGTGGTTTGGGTTTGAGGGTCACCATTTGGGGCCCTGACCTACGGAGTCCATCCACGGGGCGTGGATGGACCTACGGGGCGTAGGTCCCCATCCATAGGTCATCCCAAATTGAAAGCTTTTTGGTTTCTTGGGGTCTTGGGGGTTAGGCTTTAGGGTCCTCATCAAGGACCTCTTGGGTGGTCCTTGGGGATTCATAACTTGAAGTTTAACCCCTAAACCCCTCAACCTAAGCTCGGGACAACATTCTACCACATGAAACCCCACAACAACTCAAACACACACTCGTTAGGCTCTATTTTCACTTACTAGTTTTTTGGGTCGTTACAATAAGTGGTAGATTTATACTCATTTGAGGCCTATTTAGTTCAACAATTAGTGTCCTCAATGCCTAATTATGTCATATTCTAATGATATTTTGATGATTTTCAACTATTAAGGCTAAAGGACGAGGCAAAGATGAATGTTTGACAGAATGGCCAAAAACATAAAAAGAAGTGTAAACACCACATTGTTAATCACCCAACTGGAACGACCTCACCTAAAGTAACAGTGTCAAACACTTGAATTAATTGAGGCATGTAAATGAACTCAAAGTGGAATGGCGACTCACCGAATTCAAAGGGCGGACAAGCTGACTATCACTAAAGGTGACAGTGCTTGGAGAAAATTTATGGCTTAAAAGGCGAACAAAAGTGGTACTCGTTGATTCACCGAATATGAAAGGTATACTCAAATAAGCTCACCGACTGAGGTTGAAACACCCGAATCCTAAAGTAAGAGGAAACAAAAGCTAAGGAGTAGTCAATAATTTATTGAATGTGCTCGATGAACACAATTAACATCCCTGAATGGGTCACACATTGAATTTTGGGTCAAATTTTGGGAAATTATAAATATCCCAAAGGAGAGAGAAAGAAGAGGTCCAAAAATTGTTAGAGAATTTTAAATTTTTTAGTGAGAGAAACAATTTACTTTGTGAAGAACACTTTCTAGTTTTAGGGTTTTTCAACTTAGGTCTTAAAATTGACAAATTGAAGTGGAATTCAAAGTGGGTATTGTTATTAATTGCTTAATTTAATGTTACCCATGGCTGCTTTTATGAAAGGTATAATTTCTTTACAATTTAATGTTGAATTCAAAGTGGGTGTTTAAGGTTGAAAACTTAGTTCCTACATGCGATCTCTGTTTAATGCTCAATAGTGATTGATTGGAGTGGGTAATTAGTTTGATACTTGCAATTTAGGTTTGATGTCCATAATTTCCTCAAAAATAGAGATTATGGGTTAGATTTGCTTACCCTCTTTATGCATCGAAAGAGAAAACAATGTAAGGTATTGGCTTGTTTAGTTATGCACAAAGATGAGACCAAAAGAATATTTTATGAACTGATGTTATGAGATCGAAAGAAGATTAGTGTCATTGAAGATGATTCAGCCTATCCATGAGTATTCATCACTATAGAGAAACAAAATTACCCCTATGTGACATCAATCTCTAATCCCCGCACTCCTAGATTACTTATTACTTGATTGAATTTCTAAAATCTTAGTTTAATTGTGATTTTTGAAACCAAAATCCTTTTTTTTATAAATTTGGTGGAATCATCCACTCATTGTTCTTATTGCTACAAATGAATTTATTTACAATCTCAATTTCTTGCAGTGTATCATAATCTGTAGGATTCCACCTCGACCCTTAGTTGGGTATTTATATCGACAACGGTCAGTTACTCTTTTGTTTTGTTTTAGAGAGTAGTTTGAGCGTTATCAACAAAAGGCGCCGTTGTAGGGGAATGATGGATAGTAATTCCACTTGAGAAATTAGTTTGTAAATATGTTTAGGTGTAGTGGATTGTTCCTTGGTGTTGTGGTTTGGTGATTTGCAGGTTTGAAACATGAGTGACCATAATAGTGACAATGATAGTCACTAGAGAAAAAATGATAACATATGTGATGTGAATTATATGTATGTGAACATTATTCAAACCGTGGGAGCCATCCGGCTACCTCCAATACCAGGGAGAGCAATTTTTCATGCAATCAGAACAATTCTATAATTGCTCCAATTGAGAGGAATGTTTGGGAGTTTAGCTCATAAAGACCCTCCTGAAAACCTTCAAAATTTTGTGGAGGTGTGTGGGCCGTTTGTATTCAAGAACATCTCACAAGAATCCCAAAGGTTGAGGTTATTCCCGTTCTTTTTTATGGGAGAAGCTACAAGATGGTTGGCCGAATTGCCAAATGACTTTATTACTTCTTGGGAAGAGTTGTCTGAAGTTTCCTTGGAGAGATTCTCCCCCCACCCAAATATGGTTAAACTTAGGATCCAAATCCAAAATTTCAAAAGAATTTGAGGTGAACCTCTACATGAGACATGACTACAGTTCAAGAAATTTTTCTTGCAATGTCAAACACAAGGTTTTCTAGACAATTTGCTGCTACAATACTTCTATTTCAGCCTTCATTCAGTCAATAAAGGTGTGGCTGATCAACTGGTCCAAGGTGGTTTCATGAGACAGCCTTATAAAGTAGCAACATTGGTTCTAAATGACATGACCAAGGTTAACCAAACATGGAAATCTAGAGAAGACCAAGTGTCTACTCTACAACTAAGCATGAGCAAATAAATAATTGAGAAGCACAATGAGCGAGATGCAAATATGACAAATATTATGACCCAACTCGATTTTTTATCTAAACATGTTGTGGGAGGTGGTTTGAAATAAGTGAATGCGGTTGGAACAAGTACTGGGCAGTGTCCGGAGGATGCAATGCTTGAGAAATTATACAATGATGAAGTACAATATTTTGGAAACCAAATGGGGGGTTCCTCACCAAGACTACCAATGAAAAGGTAGGAACTAAGGTTGGAACATGGAGCAAGATAGTTGCCAAAAATAGTGAAGAGGTGGAAATTAGAGACACACGGAGGCTGAAAAAGATAAGTATATTCCTCCCCATGATCGTTGACGACCAAGAGAATCAGCTGGTCCAGAAGGAAACTAAATTGAGAAAATGCTCACAAGGATCTTCAACAAGGTGTTAAAAGAATTTTAAAA
>JAJOOO010017189.1:0-34891 GCA_029582685.1 Solanum piurae | reverse complement strand
AATATAATGATGTAGAGGATGTTGATCTTCAAGAGTTGGATAGTTTTGAAGAAGAATAGACTTTTAGAGTTCTAGTATTGTCTTTTGAATTATTGGGTTTTTAAAGTTCTAGACTTTTAGTATCTACTTTTAGTTTTTGAATTGAAATATTTGCTAATATATGTTATTGCTTTTGAGATTTTGGATATTTATATATGCAATTAAATATTTTTAATTTTTGGTATTAATTGGCGCCTCGATTCAAAAAGGCGAGCGCCTCGCCGCGTGGCGAGGCAGACCCTTGTCGCCTTTTATCGCCTCTCGCCGTCCAAAACACTGGTATGAGTAGTAGTTCTCCAAATTTGGAGAACTGCTATTCAACTCTCTATAATTGGAGAGTAGAGGGTAAGACCATCTCCAGCCCTACTCTATTTTACTCTCCATTCTCTATATTTGGAGAGTAAAACAGAGAATGCCCTCTCCAAGCACTCTCTATTTTACCCTTTACTCTCCAATTATGGAGAGTTGAATAGTAGTTATCCAAATTTAAAGAACTACTATTCATACTCTCTATTTCACTTTTTGAATATTATATTATTATTTCTATTATTTTGTAATTAACATATTATTTTTCATATAAGACTATTAATTAAATCTCTGTTATTCGTAATTCTTTTGAAATGTAATATACATTTTAAAAAATATATTATTTAATATATACTACTTTCATCTCGAACAAGGGCGGATCTATTAAGGGGTGTGGGGGTGCCACACCAACCACGAACTTCGATGGAAACTCTATATATACATATGTATATATATAATATTTATATAAATATATAGTGTGCCACCCAGAGAACAAAACTGGCATGTGGGACCACGGTAGGAAGGTAACTTACTAAGGCTGATATCGTGGGTTTGAATCCCATTTGCATCTATTATTTTTGAGAAATTGCTGCACACGTTTTTTAAGATAAAAAAGGACATATGCATGGGAAATTGCTGCACACGTTCTTTTAAGAAAAAAAAGGCTCCAAGCACGTTTTTTAAGGAAAAATAGCTGGCACATTTTTTTATTTTTTTTTATAAATGTTATTGACTTAAATTAAATTAGTTAAATTATTACTCCTTTGACTTTTCTTTTATTTGATTAAACACAAATAAAAGTGTTCTCTTTCTCTTCAACTATTTTCAAACCCTTCTTCCTCCAAGTTTCAACTTCTCCAAAGTCTTCATTGCCCCATTCCGAACCCAAGTCACTTACTGTCGTTGCCGCCCGTTGCCCGCCTTAGCATTCCGTCCAGCGACTAAGCCTCATAGGCCTGCTTGTTGTTGGGTGCTATTGTTTTCATTTTTCTCCACCCATCCACAACCTTTTATAGATTGTAAGTTTGTAATTCTATTTTTGTAAGATTTTTTTATTTCTATTTCTTAAGTTCTTTAAAGTTTTAATGAGTGATGATTGATTTCATATTATACAAGAGTTTTGATTCTACTTTGATATTCTAAATTTCTAATGAACATTGTAAGACATTATTGGTTAAAGATTGTGTGATATGAACCATATCAATTTGAATTAACTATGACTTACCCTATTATATTTGAATTAATTGTGAGTTGAATTAAATTTTAATGTAGGAAAGTGCTCTAGTTTTGTGAATTGAGATGGAGAAGTTTCTTACGAAATTTTAATCATTATCAAGCAAGTTCTAGTATGAATGCCAATCTTTCTCATCTTATAGATGACCTTAATTTAGATTCACTTGAAGCCGATCCAGGAAAAAGAGTATCAATTGCTCACTATAACCCTCGAATAAAGGATGAAGTGAGGAAACATTATATTCAAAAAGGGCCTTGTCAACCTCACATGGATTCATATCCTCCAACTTAAATTGGAAAAAGAATGCGCCAATTTTGTAAAAGTTGGTTTGAAGGTCATATTCTAAATGGTTGGAGTATAGCGAGGAGAAAGATTTTGTCTATTGTCTATGTTGTTATTTATTCAAAGATGATTTTTTCCATGGAAGTGCGAGTGAGTTATACACAAAATGCAGCATTGAATCCATCTATGCAGGAGGCTTTGTTATCATCTATGTCAAATATAGTTGTTTTAATCTCCTTATTAGTTACATTTTCGCACATGAGTCTTTTTTGATTTTGTGAAATGCTTGGACCCTCTATCATAATTTGTAATTCAATAGAGGGAATATTGTTTGAGGATGATCCTAATAACTCTTTATAGAATTTGAGTACCTCAGTTTCAATGTATCTCTCTGTTACTAGAGTCTTCCCTGACTCACTCTTCACATTGATGTGTGATTCGTGCTAGCTCTTGCTTTCATACAATTGAAAAAGTAGTAGTTGTTTTCATCTTCTTCCTTAATTCCTCCAAAAAATGAAAAATTAAATTTGAGAACTATGATTTTTTCTGGTAAAATTTTATTTTTTCCAACAAGTTTCCATCCCGACATAAACTTATGCCAATATAATCCAACAATAAAGATTCACATCAATTAATTAAAATTAATAGTTAAAAAGAAACCAATAGTTCTTCAATCCGAAAAACAAAATCAGCTATGAAATTAAAAAAAAAATCATTATAACTCTATTTTTTCTCGTCATGGTGATGAGAATTCATAATTTTTCGATGAAACCTTATTCATCTTCCTCGCACCAAAACTAGATGTAGAAAAAGGTTACAATTGAAAAATAGATTGAGGAAGAGATTGTTGTGTTGGGGATATTAAAGTTGGGATGACTGAAGAGGAAATGAGGGGTTGTCGTGGGTGGGGTGGTATTTTTTAGAAAATACTTTTTTATTTATTTTTAATTAGTTAAATAGACTAAAATAGTTGTTTTTTAGAATTTCATTTTTAAATACAAATTTGGACTCAAATGCCACATGACATCATTTAATTCATAACTTTGTCATGTCAGTGCGAGCGTATTACATACATCTCATATTTTTGGTTGAGTGTCAAAAAAATATCAAATAGGTATTAATTTAAGGGGCATAGGTGTTCGATAGGTACAAGCCTTAGTTGAGGTGCTTAAGCGAATTATGCGGATAATTTTAAGGGAACGTCGATGACTAACTCCTAAATTCATAGTCAAAATCATGAATAATGCATGTGTCCATATGAAATCAATTGGAAAACATGTAATTGAGTCGAATCATCCATAAAAATGTTAAGATCAAACAATTGAATCATAACAAATAAGGCCCATGGAGAATTGAGATCAAACCCTAATTTGGAAACTTGGAGATCTTTTGGGGTCTAATGGATGAACTGAATATGTTGGTGCATTGCCACATACTTTAATGATCAAAGCCTAGCAAGAAAGAGAAAAGAGGACTTGAAGCTTGGAACCGTAGCTTTCTTCCTTGAGCTTGAGAGAGAATTGGAGAGGATGAACTTAGATGAGATTTGGGAATTTGAGAGAATGGGAGGGTTAGGGTAGATTTAGGAATAAAATCATAGTTATAGGACTTAAAATTAGGGTAAAAACGACATATTATAGGTATTAATTGCATAGGAAAAGAACCCAAATATCCTTCAAAAATTAATGTCAGACATATCTACGGCCGTAGAACTTTCTACAGCATGTGCTGGTCAACCGTAGAACTAACTTCAGAAACCAAAAAAATCTATCATTTCCCACAAGACTCTCCTACGATCCGTCGTCCAGTCTACGGTCCATAGATCCTTTCTGTAGAACACATGTTCAAGTCCAGATATTTACTAAGTCTGGATCAATTCTATGAAACCTTCCTACAACCCATCGAACCAACTACGACCAGTAAAATCCTTCTGTAGGTCTGAGGTTTTAATTCAAATCTCTGGATCCTTTCTGGGAGAGTCATCTACGGCTTGTCCAAATTTCTACGGCTCTTACTGTGAAGTCGTAGGTTAGACTTCGGAAACTTGAAATTTCCAAAACTCAACTCAACTTCTACAATTGCCTTTCTACGGCCCATAGACCTTGCTAAAGTCCGTAGATTGGACTTGTAGTTCATTGCTTTAGTGAAATTTTCCGCACTTTTCCTTTTCAACTCGACTTTTCAATTTTTGAGATGTGACAATATCTCCCCATTGGGAACATTCGTCCTCGAATGAGACTCAAGTTAGCATGAATAGAGTAAGAGAGAAACTAACAACCCAACATGAATGCAAATCTCATCATAATGCACATAGACATGGAGAATCACTCCAAGCTAAATCATAACATCAAAAATCAAGTTTTACATGAACATGCATACATATGGAAATATGAGAATAACTAAAACGCTTGAATTCAAAAGAATGAACCATGAGGAGCTAATACCTCAAACTAGAGTAGGAGTGGAGAAAAAAAGATGAGGATACTGGGACATCATATCCGCTTCGGTTTCTCAAGGATCACCCTCAACTAATTGATTCAACCAAAGAACGTTCACAGAAGCAACTTATTTGATTCTCAACTTCCGAACTTGTCGGTCTAAAATCTCAACCGGAACCTCTTCATAGGAAAAAAATTCTTCAACTCCTAAATCTTTCAAAGGTACAATGGATGTCAGATCTCCAACATACTTTTTCAACAAAGAGACAGGGACTACCATATGTAAAGATGTTAAATCATTAGGTAAATCTAACTCATAAGCAACCTTTGCCAATACACCTTAAAATCTTATATGAGCCTACATAGCGGGAACTAAGCTTCCCTTTCTTCCCAAATCTCATTATACCCTTAATGGGTGAAGTTTTCAAGTAGACACAATAATCAACATTAAATTCAATTTCTCTTTTTCTAACATCGGCATTAGACTTTTATCGACTTTGAGCCCTTTTCAACCTTTCACGAATGAGTCAAACCTTTTCCATAACCTCATGCATCAACTCGGGCCCTATTAAAAAAACCTCACCAACTTCAAACCAACCTATAGGAGACCTCACCTCCTACCATAGAGAGCCTCAAACAGTGTCATTCCAATGCTAGAATGATAGCTATTATAAGCGAACTCAATCAAAGGCAAATGTTCATCCCAATTACCCTGAAATCAATCACACAAGCTCTCAATATATATTCTAAAGTCTGAATGGTACACTCGTCATGTTCATTGGGTTGAGGATTAAAAGTCGTGTTAAGTTTCATTTATGTACCAAAACCCTTCTGAAATGACCTCCAAAACTAAGATGTAAACTTAGTTCCACGGTCGAAGATGATAGATAATATAACTCCATCTGCCCCATGCCGCCCCGCATAGATCCGCTCCACATAATATTTTTAATATTTTCTTTTAATTTTTTTTATGTTTGATACTTAAAATAAAATTCATAAAAACAAATTTATTTTCTCATTAAAGTTATATTAATTTAATAGATAATGACTTAAAATTTTATTTTATAGAGGTCAATTGGGAAGCATGTAAGAAACCATATTAGTTTTGATTGAATCATTTTCATTAACTATCTTGAATATTTTAGTAATTAAAGAAACTATCGTAATGAATAATGCCGTGTCACTCTTATAACATGTAAAAGTTAAAATTAAGTTTGAACCCGCATAGACCCACAATCCTCCCTGCCCCACACTAATTTTTAAAAAACCCATCAACCCGCCCCCCACAATCTTAAACTCACCTCGCCCCGCATTCGCCCTGTCCCGCATCCGCCCTGTCTCATTGCCATCCCTACCCCTTAACGATAATCTATTTGTTCAATTTCTCTGTTAATTATCATTTAATTCCTAGTTTTGATCAACTCGATTCCTTTTTTTATCGAGTATGATATCATATATTTTTCCAGGTTGAACAAAAAGATTTGATGAGAAAAATAAATTTTAATAACTAGTACATTTTTCTCAATTTAATAAATATTATATCTATTTTGATGTTTATTACTATTTTATGTTTTTTTTTTTATATAGAGTTTATAATGTATTTTCTCCGTTCCCTTTTAGTTGACGAAAATGAAAATATTAATTAACATGTAATTAAGTAATATATCTTTTATTAATTTTTTTAATCTTTTAGTTCTAAAAATAATTAATGGTAATTAGTGTTGTACTCTTTGTTTACCTTTGTTCTTCTGCAGCTCTGGTTCGTCTTCTTTTCTCCATCTTCTTCCCCATGAACAAGAAGAAGAAGATTTACCTGCGACAGAGCACATGAACAAGAAGAATAATCGAGAAAAAAGCTTCAAAAGGATTAGTATAAATTACTATATAGCACCAGAATTGAAGGTATTTTGTTTCGGATCTTTACTTTGATTTATCAAAATTACAGTTTTTTCTCCATAGTATTGGTCGATCTCGTTTGACCGGATCCGACACAGATCACACACCCTTACCCGTGTCAGTGACACGGCTTGGCAGCTTCCTTAGCTGGTGCAGTTTCAGCAGGAGATCTCATGGCGGCATCCGACAAGCAGAACACGTTGGATTACATCAATCAGATGTTTCCCACAGGTATTTTACTTGTTTATTTACATTTCTTCTCTCTATCAACAAATTTGCAGAACAAGGGTTTTAACCCAATGCTGCTCATGATCTCAATCTGTTTCCCCTTTTCCTTTTATGATGTAGTTAATTTCTGAATTTTGACTTATCCCTATTCAATATTTTGTCCCTTTTTGAATAATCAGTTGACACATGGTTGTTGTGCAGAAGCATCTCTATCTGGTGTTGAGCCCCTTATGCAGAAGATACATAGTGAAATTCGTCGTGTTGATGCTGAAATATTGACGGCTGTCCGGCAACAGGTGAATTATTTTGCATCTCCTTTCTCAGTTACTACCCTTTGCCTAGCTGTCTTCAAGTACAGATATTTACATATGATGATGTCATGTTTTGTGACTGCTGATTATAACCCTTAGACTGTAAGTGCTGATACTTCATGGAGAAAACTCATTTATAAACAGACACTATAATTCCATTGTTCTTGTACTTTTTACTCAATTATTCTAAAAATATAGAAGAACTACTCTCTAATAAAAATTTCTTTATCATATTGGAGTAAGTGATGTGAATCAGTCTATGCCTTAATTCCAGTCGGTGTCGGTAACTTCTATATCTTTTCCACTCTAGTCAAAGTTCAAACCATATTGGGATAAATGATAATGGAGAAAAGGTGATAAGTTATTCTGAACGTCCATAATATGTTCTTTCTCCAAACAAAAAATACATTATGTAGTCCCATTTCTGTTTCTGATCAAGCCTGGAATTACCAAATGGTAAATTGATTTTCATTGATTAATATTTCAATAATGGCCAAAGCTAGATAAGAGTTTGCCACAACTGTCAGATAGATTATATAAACTATAATGATTGCCCACTGTTGCTAACAAGGTTTAGTCCAAGTAAAGAGTCGAAGAGTCTAAGACAGGGAAGACCTTTAAGATCATGTATTCAGTTCTGCAAATTCACCTTTCAGTTTTTTCACAAGTATAAAAAGATTATAAGAAAGATGGCCCCTGATATTTGTGGAGAACCTGTTGTTTTGAGTCTACATTTTGTATACCACTTGCTTCAATAAAATTATTACTTCACCAAAAGGAATTTTCTTGGACAATCTGTATCTCGATGCAAGTTTACCTGTACCTAATGTACCTCTAAGATTGCATTAGAAGTACTATAGTTTGAGTTTATTTTGTTAGGAATTCTTCAACAACAATGCCTCAATCCAAAACAAGTTAGGGTCGGTTATTTGAATCCTCCTTTTTAACTTATCTCATGCCATAGTCATACCAAATAAAAGAAATTAAAAATGGTAAATATGTATAAATAATATTCCCCATCTCAAATTTATGTGACACTCTTTCCTTGTTAGTCAATCCCGAAAAGAATGTCAGTTTTCTATATCTTGTAACAACTTTACTTTAAAATGCCCATTTTTATCTTTAATAGGATAATTTATAGCTACACAAATATCCATGGTTTATTTTAGACCAACAAGTTTCAAAAATCTTTCTTTGTTTCTTAAACTTCGTGCCCGATCAAACACCATCACATAAGTTGGGATGGAGGGAATAGTAAAAAAATAATATTAGGGGTTCATCAAAAATAAATAAATATTAGGAGTTCTCTATGTTTTTACCGGCATAAAAATCTAAAATACTACTAAAAAGCATCAAACCTAGTTAGAAGTACTAACATGGCAAAAACATATTCCTAACTAGCCTATACCAAATACATTAAGGCCCAAGGGTTTGTTCAATTGACAAAGCTTGACTGACTTGTGTCTTAGGTCACAAGTTCAAGCTTTGTGTGAAGTGAACTAAAGTTCAATATATAATTAGAGAGGTAGAAGGGAAGATCCATTGTCCCTGAGTTTTGAAGACTGCTGTTGGCCCAAAGTGTTGGCTCTAGATGAATTTTTCGATCTTGAAAAAATTGATATCATTCATATAGATCTTTTTCTTCTATTGTGCCCTATTTTTTTTTTCTTTTTTTTTGATAACCGAGAAATCCGTCTGTGACCCGCCCTTTGGACCAATCACAGCCTTCTAAACTCGGTGGATGATGGGCCCGCCCCTCTACCCTTCTCCACTTAAATACCAGGCTTCGCTTTGCATGGTGTGGGGCTTGAACCTGCGACCTAAGCCACAAATCCTCCACCTTTTGCATGGAAGAAATTATAGGTCTTTCGAGACAACTTCCATCCATGTATATTTAAATGTTCCTCCATCTCCTTTAAGTGTTAGCACTTTCACTCATACTGGTTTCACATCTAAGTATCGGTGCATCTGGAGGTTGACGCAATATATGATTAAACCATTTCAAATAATCTTCTGTCAGTTGATTCTCAATGCGTGGTACTTCAACTTCTGACAGATGTGGTCATTTGAATTTTATCTAATCTTATATGACTGCACATCCATCTTAGCATCCACATCTCGGGGACACTTATCTAATGGGTATGTTGCACTTTAGTGGCCTAACATTCATTCCCATATAACATTGTCGGTCTTATAACTTATAGAATATTCCTTTCACTTTGGTACGTATCGTTCTATCACATGACACCCCATTAACACTTTTCCATTTCAACCATTCAGTTTTAATTATATGAGAAACATCTTCATCTATCATTTGATTCTTCTAGAACAACGTGCCTAAATATTTGAATTGTTTGCAATTGCTAGGGATTTACCGTATTGAAGAATTTGTTAGGAATTCTTCAATCAAATTTAATAGACTTATGCACCATATGTCATTATGCTTTTCCTTTCTTTTTACTCTTTTATCTTTTATTTGGTGAATTTTGAAGGTAAGAAATACATCAATTTTGACTTTTCCTCTTAAGAGAAAAAGAAGAAGAGAGAGGAGATATGAGAAACCTAGAATGTTTAATTCATCAAGATTACCTTATTTAAGTAATTGCTGTTTTTATTTCTCCTGAACAATGAAACTTCATGATGTTTGTTTTTATTTTTATAATCATGGTAAGAACTCTGTTTTTGAACTTTCGCCTTTTCATATTTCAGAGTAACTCTGGAACCAAAGCCAGAGAAGATCTTGCTGCAGCTACTAGTGCTGTGCAGGTATGTTCTTTAAGCTTGCTCTCTTTTCTATTGTATGGCAGAAGCTTTAGCTGTGTGAAGATAAAGTCCATTAGTTCTAGATACAGCAAAATCGTTCGATCTCGCTATCTATGTGAGATATTTGGTGGTTTCTTATTCATTATTTGACTTTTTAAATCCAGGAACTCATGAATAAGATTCGAGAAATTAAGACCAAAGCAGAGCAAAGTGAAACAATGGTTCAGGAAATATGTCGTGATATTAAGAAATTGGATTTTGCAAAGAAGCACATAACAACAACAATTACTGCCCTTCATCGCCTAACCATGCTAGGTTAGTCTCATTTTTCACTGTCAAAGTTCTTTGGATTTTTTCTGTTTTGTGCTTGAAAGAAGATTTTAGGCCGATTTGCTTCCTTCTCCATGCTTAAAAAGTAAATTGTTGATGAAACCAGTAGATCTTTTATAATTTCATTTTCATAAACTATATGCACTTTGCTGTCCTTGGAAAGTGGTATTTGAACATTCTTATATATAGAATAGGAATCCTCCATCTGCTCAAGCTTTTATGTTAGATGCTAGGCTCTACGCGGAAATAAAGAAAATTTCAAATTTGAGCTTGCGGTTGACACCTTCTAAGCAAGGTGATGCTGTGGAATAATGTATTGGTGCCCAAGAGTATTTAGACTCAAATCTTGTCCATATTTTTGAGAGACCTATTGGGTGTTATCCAAGTGTTTTTCCACCTTTTGTCTCTATATCTTTTCAAGTGCATATTTGCGAGATGGCTATATCACAACTTATTCACGTAGAGAGAATGTAAAAATGCCTCATTTGTGTTGTCTTGCACCAAAAAACCACCTTATAAAGATATAAATGGAACTCTAAGAAAAGAAAAGAGAGGAGAGGAAATAATTGATAGTTTTTCTGTTTTGTTTTTGGGGTTATTATGAAAAGAAAAAGAAAGGAATGTGAGTAATTCCTAAGGTTCTCGAACTCGGGTGCGAGTGTCCGATACTGGTGCAAATCTAGAGGTCGGATCCTTTATGATCTAAATTTTAAGATGTAGGGATACAACTACATTATACATCTATGAGTACGAGTGCGGGGATTCAACTAAAAGTAATTTAAATATCTAAACATAGAGTTATAGAACCTAAATTATGAGATATTATGTGTAAGACTTGAGGAGAAAATATTGATCAAGAGGAGAATCCTAGAAGGAGATATAAGGAAAGGGAGTGATAATAGAAATATATATAGAGGGGTATCAGAGTTTGTGGTAACTTCATTTACCAACTGTCTCTCTACATATTCCATTTGCGATGTGCATCTCTCTCTCAATTGAGTCCATCAAGCTGTCGTGAGATTCTTTATCTCAGTTCAGCATGCGAAGCGACTAACTCTACTCCAAGCCTACTCCTTAGCCCATTAGCCTACTCTCTATCTATTTGCTCCATGCTACTCCTTAGCTTGTTTGTGCTACCCTATCTCTGTACTTCAATCCCTTGTTCACCCCGTGGAGCCATTCCTACTTCCTCAACCAAAGTATGGGGAATTGAACCCATGGTGTACAGAGATAGTGTCAGAACCCTATGGATGGGGAGTATGGAGGACAAGTAGAGCTTTATGGATCTCTATGGAAGAAAATGTGTTTCTCGAAGTTGGAAATGGCAACAAGATCAAGTTTTGGAGAGATGGATGGATTGATCAAATTCCTCTAAGTGAGTCATTCCCAGATCTTTTCTCAATCTGCAACAATCCTGAAGCCAGAGTATGTGAATGCTGGACAACTCAAGGCTGGGACCTATCTTTCAGAAGGCTATTGAATGATTGGGAAGTAGATAGAGTGGCTTCTTTCCTGGGAAAATTGGGGGGAACCAATCTAGTAACAAATGCACCAGATAGAGTTATTTTGAAGCACAACAAGGATGACAAATTTACAGTAAACAGTGCTTACAAGAAAGGCATACAAGTTGGGGTTAGAGGCTACCATCATCACTGGAAGAGTATTTGGAGAGGACTGATCCCCACCAAAGTGAAATGCTTCACTTGGTTAGTCATCAAAAGAGCCTGCTTAACTCAAGAAGTGCCGCAGAAGAAAGGAAAGCAACTAGTCCCTAGGTGTTTCCTATGCAATTTGACTGGGGAAACAAATAAACACCTATTTTTATATTGCAAATTCACTACACAGATCTGGGAGATGTTCCTCAACATCACATGCTGTAGCTGGACTATGCCAGAACACACCTCTGATCTTTTTAAATGTTGGATTAGAAGGGGGGGGGGGTAGCAAGACTCAAAAGAAGTGGTGGAAGCTAATACCATCATGCATATGGTGGTCAGTGTGGAAGGAAAGAAATGGGATTTTGAAGATAGATCTAATTCCATTCACAAAGTAAAATGGAATTGTTTGGTATCTTTACTTTTTTGGTGTAAACAACTCTGTATAGAAGATGTAGATCAAATTATAGAATTAATAGGGAGCTTGTAATTTTGGTTAGGGCTGTAAATTTTTGAAGGTGGCTAGCATGTCCTTAATGCTGGAGAATACAACTTTACCAATGTTAAAAAAGAGAGTATAAAATTAAAATAAAAAAGAACCCAGAAAAAGAGATGCAAAAAAGAAGAAAAAAAGGGAGAAAAGTCTCTAATCCATGTTATCACTAGAATCAGGTTACACATTTAGGAGTGTTAGAGATATATCACCTGTTCTTCATCAGCTGTGTATGATCGATTGGGTTTGTACTGATCCGGCGTGATTCCACCTGTTGCCTTAATGCTTTGGATTGGATGGTCAGATTCTTTTGCAAATAGAAATGCTAGAAATGCTTTTGTTCATGACCCGTACCCTCTCCTGTATCCAGAAGATCTATTATCTCCTTCAAAGTCAAGTCTCCCTCTGATATCTAATTTCAGACTTCTTGGTTAATTAAGTTTTTCCTTTAATACATCTAGTTTCTATTCTATTGGTCTATCCAATATTCTGAAAGAATCTAGAAGTAAAACTATAGAATTCATAAATAGATTCTTGAGTCTATCTTATGTTCTTGATCTTTGTCAAATAAAATTCCACTAGTTAAATCACGGTATTGCTTGCTTGTATTTGTTTCTTGTCTAGTGCTTTTTATGTTGACTTCACATTCATTTATTTAGATTTTTTGTTGTTCTAGTGTTAGTTTAATATACCTTACATTGTAGTGGCTTATAGATTATAGTGGTGAATGATGGTAAAGTAAGGTCATGTTCTCGGGTCGGGTTGGGGCGAAGGTCAAGGGTGGCGAGGGAGCCGCTAGGCATAGAGTTGGGTTTTGGAACATTGGGACTTTGATGGGGAAGTCTACAGAGTAAGTGATGATTTTGAAGAAGGGAAGATCAATATAACTTGGGTCTAGGAGACCAAAGGGGTGGGAACCTAAGGTTAGAGATATATACGGGTTTAAATTGTGGTATTCAGGAGGCTCGTGAAATAGGAATGGAGTAGGCATTTTTGTAGATTGAGAACTCAGGGAGCTAGTGGTAGAGGTTAGGAGGGTGAATGGCAGGATGATGATTATTAAGCTAGTCATTTGAGACCTTGAACATTATTAGTACTGCGCAACTCAAGCGGGCTGGATGAGGAAGTTAAGTAGCGATTTTGGGAGAATTTGGACCATGTAGTGATTGGTATCCCTCACTTCGAGAAGCTGTTCATTGGAGGAGATTTCAATGGTCACATTGGGACAACTTCAAACCTTCTTTGTATTGTTTTACTTGAGCCAGGGGTCTTTCGAAACAACCTTTGTGCCTTCACAAGGTAGGGATAGGGTTTGCGTACTCTTAACTCTCCCCAGATCACACTTGTGTGATTACGCTGGGTATGTTGTTGCTATTTTTCTACTTTCAGATCTATCTGATCTCGAAAGTAGGGTTAACTTTCTACTTTGTGCCTTCACAGGGTAGGGATAGGGTTTGTGTACACTTAACTCTCCCCAGATCACACTTGTTTGATTACGCTGGGTATGTTATTGTTGTTCCCAGTATTAGATACTTCACTTTTTTTTTTGGATGAATCGACATCAGATACTTTACTAGCTATGAGAGGACATAGAACTTCAAATGTATGTGTTATTGAAGGACACGAGTGTTGTACCCAACATGGATACTAACACATATATCCTCTCAAAAGTGATCATAGATGATGAGAAAAGGAAAAACATACTTTTATTAATAATTGAAGTTATGTGATATGAGATATCAACAAAAGAGTATCTATGCATGCTTAGTTCAGCGTTTCTCCTTACAAAAGATACATTATCTGAACACGTTTCTCCTTATAAAAGAAAAACATCATGTGATTCTTTTGTCCTATAACAGTCTCTGCAGTAGAGCAACTACAAGTAATGGCTTCCAAACGTCACTATAAAGAGGCAGCTGCACAGCTTGAGGTATTTGGCGGTTGCTTTTCTACAGTATAAACTTTTCATTATTTAACCTTCACCATCACATGACAACTTGCTACTACAATTGTTTCTTGTACAAGAATGCATGTTGTGCACTAGGACCTAGGTTTAGTTATAATTGAAACTTCTGTTGTTGCAAGATGCTTGCTGAACCAGAGTTGCTGGATTCTATAGGAGAAGGTCTGAGTTGACCCATTGTTCTTAAAATATTGGTGTATTAAAGGAGGTTTTTGTGTCATTTTATTATTTTTTGGCTCACGGATTTACTATTTAAGTGGTCAATGCCATAAATTAATGTATGATTATAGGCTTCACTTAACCTAAGTAAGACTTCATCTGGGTGCTACTGATTTAAAAGTATACGTTACTACTCTTGGACTTTATTTTTGCTCCGTAATAAGTTACAACTCTAATACTCTGTAATTGTCTCTAGAAATATAATGATATGGTAGTATATATTTCTAAAAACATGTTTTTCTTGAGAAGAATGACTTCTGTACTTGACTTATTTCAATTGAAACTGCACTTGTTTTTCTGAGTCTCCCCTTTCTCTTCCCTCTTTTTTTGAGGTGAATTTAAGTTGTCTGTGTGCAGCAGGTTTCTTGAATACTAATTTATTAAGAAGTGTAAGTTATATTTCTAAAAATATGTTTTTCTTCAGAAGAATTACTTCTATACTCGACTTATTTCAATTGAAACTGCACTTGTTCTTGTGAGTATCCGCTTTCTCTTTCTTGAGATGAATTTAAGTTGTCTGTGTGCAGTAGGTTTCTTGAATACTAATTTATTAAGAAATGTGGGTTATCTCTCTTAGATATGCATATCTCGTTGTAATTTGTATTGGCTGAAACAACTGTATAAAGTGAAGTTATACATATTACCAAAGGCCTTCAGCAACCAACGAACACACTTTATTCCATGATATTCTAATGCTGTCGCTCTCACAAATAGGATGGATATGCTTCTAATTCCTATCTTGTGATGTTTCAGGCTGTAAACCAGCTCTGTAGTCATTTTGAAGCCTATAGGGATATTCCTAAGATTACAGAACTTAGAGAAAAGTTTAAGAGCATCAAACAAGTCCTCAAGTCACATGTGTTCTCTGACTTCTCCAGGTTGGCTTCAATTAACTTGTCTTCTTATCTGCCATGGTAGCTCAGATGTACCTTTGTCAATTCAAGAATCAACATTCTGTTCATGTGTTCTCTTAAAAGTTGTTGTGATAGGTTCTTCTGAATAAGAGCTCTTAGATATAAGAAAAGACGCGAATATATTTTCTTTAGATTTCAAGCACATTGAAATTGTTTCTAGGTTTTCTATTTAGCCTTCATTATGATTTACTAAAGGCATCTCTTCGCTATGCATGAGTGAGCTACTTCTTATGCCATAGGAATTATAAATAAATGGAAGATCTGAGTTGCCCTGTTGGCATGTGTCTTGCTGGCTTAAGTATACCCATCTCTATCTCTCTCCACCAGAAAGTTACTATAGTTGCCTAAACATCAATGTCCATTCTAGTGGGTATATATTTACGTTTACGTGGTATTGTACATCTTTATTGTTTCTTGTTTCCATCATTTTTCTCAACTTCCTTTCATCACTTACAGTTTAGGCACAGGGAAGGAGACAGAAGAAAGTAACCTATTACAACAGTTATCAGACGCCTGCTTAGTTGTTGATGCTCTCGAGCCTTCTGTTAGAGAAGAGCTAGTGAAAAACTTTTGTAATAGAGAACTCACCTCGTACCAGCAGATATTTGAAGGAGCAGGTTTGTCCCACTGACCATATCTTTTGTTACTGCCAAGTCCGATTAGTCCATAAGATAGTTGGATGTCTGTGGTTCCTAACTGCCTATCACATTTGCAACTACAGAACTAGCTAAGTTGGACAAAACTGAAAGAAGATATGCTTGGATCAAGCGTCGGCTAAGAACAAATGAGGAAATTTGGAAAATTTTCCCTCGTTCATGGCATGTCGATTATTTGCTTTGCATTCAGTTCTGCAAGTTGACAAGGTTGGATATTTTGATTTCTTTTCACCTTTTTCTTTCGGCTGCCTGAAGAAAGTATGATTACTTCGATGAATCTAAGCAGTAGTGGGGCATTACCATGTTGAAACAAATTCTGTTGGGATTCCTCCTAGCATGTAGCATCTTATATACCTGAAAAGCTCACGTGATCCTGGAAATTTCTTCTCAAATTGCATCGACTCCTCTGCCTTCCAAAGGAATTTCCAATGGTATCTCAAGGTCATTACTAGTGAAATCGCAGTCTCAAATATTGATTCCAAGAGGAGACTAACTTGCTCTGTTCTATCTGACAATGCCCTTTCTCATCAGTGAATAATGTTTAACTGCAGTAACTTTTCTTTAAAATTTTTTTATTTGCTCATTCTTATTTAATAACTAATAAGATGTTTTCTTTGCTTTCCTCCTACTGTTTCGACCTCTCTTTTGGCTCACTATCTTATTTTCATTCTAGGTCTCAACTTGTGGAAATCCTTGTTAGTATGAAAGAAAAGCCAGATGTAGCAACCTTGTTGACAGTAAGTTTCTTTCAACTGTTGGCTTAATCATTTTGAACTTTTCTCTTCTCATGACAGTGAGGATGAAATTTAACTGTGGCCTGTTTTTTTTTTATAGCAAAATCCTCAAATTCTTCTTAGATAATAAATAAATAAGAAATTATTTTCCTAATTTTTAAAACTAAGCTTGTATATGAAAAGTGTGTATATAAAGACTCGTGAAATATTATTAAGATGTGTAAATTAATTGTTACATTGAGCTAGGGGTGGCAATTGGGCGGGTTAGAGGTTAAATTTGGGTGGGTTAAAATGGGTCAAGACAATAAAAGGGTCAAAACCCAACCCAACCCAACCCAAATTTGTTTGGGCCAAAATGGGTTGGGTCAAAACGGGTTAGTAACGAGTCATAACCCAACCCACCCAAATTTTACTTAGTTTTAATAGTTTTATTTGTAATTTTATAAGCTTTTAGTGCCTGATAATTTTTTTAATTATTAAAACTGTATATAAAAAAAAAAATTAAAATAAAATAAAATAAAATATTTTGACAAGATTTCTCAAAAATCAATTTGGGTTACATATCAACCCAATTTTTAATGGGTTGAAATGGGTTGAGCTAACAAATGGGCATCAATAACCAACCCAAACCTAAATGAGTTGGGTCGGGTTGGCGGGTTGGGTTTGATGTTTCCATCCCTACATTGAGCCCTATTTATACACAATACATTATAATCCTTTTCCATGGAAGATATTACGCACAATCCTATTCTTACATTCCCCCGGTGCATATAAGTCATATGTACCAAACTTGTAATAGATGTAACTAAAATGAGGACCAGTAAGGGACTTGGTGAAAATATCTGCAAATTGATCATTGAACTTCACAAATTTTATAATAATATCTCTTGGGAGTATCTTTTGTATGACAAAGTGACAGTCAATCTTAATGTGCTTAGTCCTCTAATGAAATACTCAATTTGATGCGATATGAAAAACTGGTTGGTTATCACACACAAGTTCCATTCGACTAGTTTCTCCAAATATTAGTTCTCTGAGCATCTGTTTAATCCAAACTAGCTCAAGTTGCTCCAACCCTCGCTTGATATTCTGCTTCTACATTGGATCGAGCAACCACACTCCATTTCTTGCTCTTTCAGGACACTAAATTACCTCCTACTACAACACCATATCAGGATGTCAAACGTCTATTGGAAGGTAATCTTGCCTAATCAAAGTCTGTATATCCAACCATTTGTTCATCGCCTCGATCCTCGAAGAGTATTCCTTTGCCTGGAGCTGACTTTGTGTATCATAGAATGCGGGCAACTGCATCCCAATGACTATCACAGGGAGAATCCATAAACTGACTTGCGACACTCACTGGAAAAAATGTCATGTCTAGTTACTGTGAGATAATTTAACTTGCTGACGAGTCACTTATATCTTCTAGGATCATTGAGTGGCTCTCCCTATCCAGGCGGTAGTTTAGCATTCAGATCCATAAGAGTGTCAATGGGTCTACATCCCATCATTCTTGTCTCCTTAAGAATGTCTAAGACATACTTACGCTGTGAAATATCAATACATGATCTAGACTGTGCAACCTCAATACCTAGAAAATACTTCAGTCTGCCAAGGTTTTTAGTCTGGATATGTTGAACAAGATGTTGCTTTAAATTTGTGATACCATCGTGATCATTATTAGTGATAACAATATTGTCAACATAAACCACCAAATATGTTGAATTCCTTTGCCTTCAAGACATCTTGAATTCCTTACCCTTAAGATAGTCGACCATATACAGTCTGGGATCATATTTCATCTATTTTTTAAGCTTTTGTGCATCTTTTGCTCCAACTAGATAGCATGTCTAGTGTATTCAGTGGCATTGTCCAACTCAAAACCAATCATTGCTAGGAATATGTGCCATAGTTGAGTAGTCCCCTACAATGTAAAAACAGATGACTGTTTGTTTCTGCACGTTTTCCACATAAGTGGCGGATAGAGCAAAAGTGTATTCCCCTTCTTTCATATGTCAAACAGGCCCTCTTGACTACCAGCCAAACTGCCACTTTGCATGGTATTAAAGCCTTCCATCATTTAGATGTCTTCTAAAACTGAGATCCCATCCTTGATTATTCCAGATTTCACTAATTTTGGCCATGTATAAATACGAATGTCCTAATTGTGTATGGATCAAGTTTTATCTCAAAAAAATAAATTGTGTATGAATTAAGTCCGGAGGATCTACAACTGGACATGTTGCAGAGGAATTAGAAAAGGTAAGGTAGTAGAGGCCACATCTTTTGAGGAGCTTAAAAGGCTCACATCTTTTGAGGAGCTTAAAAGGCTCACATCTTTTGAGGAGCTTAAAAGGCTCACATCTTTTGACATCAATTTCAAAAGTGATGGGAAAAGAGAGAGGGGGAAAGGGGCCAAGGTTTACCATGAAAGTAAAACTTGTGTCATGAAATGTAAAGGGACTTAATAGTGGGGATAACAGAAGATTGGTGAAGAGCTTAATTCTCAACTGGAACGCAAACATAGTCTGTCTACATGAATCTAAGCTAGAGGGGGAGTTTAAAGATATGATAAAAGAATTATGGGGTGAAAGATGGGTCAAATATGCTTGTCTTCAAGCTAGTGGCACTAGAGAGGGGATTATGATGTTATGGGATAGCAGATTATGGAGAGGGGAAGTTCTGGAAATTGGCTCTTACATTCTGACATGTAAATTTGAGGCTATGTTGCAGGACTACAAGTGTCATATTACAGGAGTATATGCTCCAAATTGCACATTTGAAAGAGAACATGTATGGGAGGAAATAGGAGCTGTCAGAAGTTTGTTTGAGGGACCATGGGCAGTGTGTGATCACTTCAATGTCACAAGATTTCCATCTGAGAAAATTGCAAGAGGAGAACACCAGCAATGATAAATTTTTCAGATTTCATTGAAGACATGGATCTTTTGGATTTACAACTAGAAGGGGGGAGTTTTACCTGGTTCAAAGGAGACAACAATAATGCTGCTTCTAGAATTGATAGGATTCTGATATCTAAGGAGTGGGATGATAGTTTCTGCAAAATTAAACAGGCTGTGTTGCAGAAATTATGCTCAGATCACAATCCAATTGCACTACAATGTGGAGCCTAGGATCACAACAAATGCTAATTCAAGTTTGATAACTGGTGGTTGAATAATGAGGGTTTTGTGGAAAGAGTCAGAGGGTGGTGGGAGTCTTTTGTCTTCGATGTGAAGCCTAATTACATCATGGGATGTAAATTAAAGGCTTTAAAAGTTAAATTGAAGGAGTGGAGCAACACAAGCTTTGGAAATCTAAGAATGCAGAAAGTCCAAATATTGAGCGAGTTAGCCATTCTAGATACTGTAATGGAGAACGTGATTTTAACAAAATTAAAGGCAGCTTTGAAGGCAACTCTTCTAATGGATTATGAAGAGCACTTAAAAAATGAAGAGTTGGCATGGAGACAAAGATCAAGGGCACTTTGGTTGAAAGAGGGAGACAAAAATACCAATTTTTTCCACAAAGTGGCCAATGCACATTAAAGAAGCAATAACATTGACCAACTGATGATTGAAGATGAATCTGTGATGGATCCAGTGAGAATCAGAGGGGAGATTATTGAGATTATTGAGTTTTATCTGAAGTTATTTTCAGAAAACACAGGTTGGAGACCTTCAATTAACTTGATCAATTGTCCAATGATCACGGAAGAGGAAAGAGAAGCTCTGCAAGGGGAGTTTGAGGAACAAGAAGTGTTTTCATGTTTGAAGATGTGTGCAATGGACAAATCTCTTGGTCCAGATGGCTTCACAATGGGTTCTACATCAAATGCTTGGATGTAGTAAAAAGGGATATCATGGAAACTTTCAAGAACTTCCACTCTCATGGTGTCTTTGAGAAAAGTTTCAATTCCGCATACGTTGTTTTGACTCCAAAGAAGAATGGAGCCAAGGAACTGAGAGATTCAGGCCAAATCTCAGTCATATGAAATCTAGAACAATATGGTTGAAAAATGTGAAATGAAGTTAGCTAGATGGAAATCACAAATCTCTCCAGGGGTGGCAGGTTGACCTTTATTAATTCTGTTCTTGATTCACTACCAACCTATATGATGTCAGTATTCCCAATTCCCAAAAGTGTAATCACTAGGTTGGATGAAATCAGAAGAAATTTTTTTTGGCAAGGAAACAGTGAGAGGAAAGGCTACAACTTGGTTAAATGGGTGATAGTGGGAAAGAAGCATGGAGGTCTCGGAATAAGGAATTTGATGAATCAAAGCAAAGCCCTTATGATGAAATGGTTGTGGAAGTTCAATAATGAAGAGCAGTCCTACTAGAAGATAACTGGATGACCATAGAAGTGAGTACACCATATGGGGTTAGTGTATGGAGATCCATTAGATCTCTGTTGTCGGAGTTTAAGGCTAACACAAAGATCAAAGTGAGGAATGGAGAGAAAACAGAATTTTGGAAAGATGCTTGGCATGAGGCAGCTAAGCTAGAGGTCTTGTATCCTGATATATATTCTCTAGTATCTCACCAACAGAAGACCATAGTAGATCACCGAACTCCTCAAGGGTGGAACTTCATCTTTAGAAGACAATTAAATGATTGGGAGATTCAAAGGGTAGCAGATTTTTTTCAACACCATTGGGCAATTTAATGGACTGGAAGGAGGTCAAGACATTTTGTGGTGGAAAGGCAATCGAAAGGGCAGCTTTAAGGTAGGTTGTGCATACAACTGGTTGAACCACACCAGTCAGCCTCAAAAGTCACTGGCCATGGAGAGGAATCTTGAAGTCAAAAATTCCACTCAAAGTGGCATGTTTTGTCTGGTTGTTAGCCAAAGAGGCTGTACTGACTCAAGACAACTTAAAGAAAAGGGGGATACCATTATGTTCTAGATGTTTCTTTTGTGGGGAAACTGCTGAGACAGTTAACCATCTCTTTCTACACTGCAAGATCACAAGCCAACTATGGAGGTTATTCCTTGAGTCTTAAGGGTATGTCATGGACCATGCCTGCCAAAATCACAGAAGCAATCCAGAGTTGGGAGGAAGCAGGAAAGCAATCCAAGAATAGAGACAGATGGAGAATTGTCCCAGCTAGTATATGATGGGCAATATGGAAGGAAAGGAACTCTAGAGCTTTTGATAGTGTTGAGAATAGTATGCAAAAAGGCAAACTAAATTGTCTTATGCTACTATGTTTTTGGTGTAATCAATTATACTCAAATGATACTATCTCCATAATTGATGTACTAGACTCAGTTTAGTAAAAGATAGTAGGATTTGAAGTACATGTTGTAAATACTGATCAGTACAGTTTTAGTACTGACTTTTGAGGAATAGACAAAGTTACCAATTTCAAAAAAAAAAAAGGCAAATAATGATGCTATCCTAATTGCAAATGAGGTGGTAGATTCCAGAGTTACTCCAGGAAAGGCAGGAATTTTGTGCAAATCAGATATTGAGAAGGCATATGTCCATGTAAACGGGGAATTTTTGCTGAAAATGCTCTCATGTATGGGTTTTGGAAGGAAGTGGGTTCACTGGGTAAGATATTGCATCTCCATTATAAGATTTTCAGTTCTTATCAATGGATCACCTGAAGGTTTTTTCCCTGCAAACAGGGGTTTGAGACACGGCTATCCTTTGTCTCCTTTATCAGTCGTGGAGGGTCTAAATTACATGATAAAGGTGGCTAGGAATAATGAATGTCTAAGAGGTTTTGAGGTAGTCACAAACCAAACCCCAAGTTTAAATGCCAGCATGGAAGTCACACATCTCCAGTATGCTGATGATACCTTAATCTTCTGTGATGCTGAAGAAGGGCAATTGCTGATCATGAGATCAATTTTAGTGCTTTTTGAGGGAGTTTCTTGACTTCATATCAACTGGAGGACAAGCCAGTTGTTCCCAATCAATGAAGTCCCTAATATGCTGGAGTTGTTTGGAATTCTGGGAGGGGAAGTAGGCTCCCTGCCTACTATGTACCTAGGTATGCCTCTAGGTGCCAAGTCAAAGGCCATGAGCATTTGGAACTCAGTGATTGAAAGTGTGAGAAGTTAACTAGATGGAAATTTCAGTACATCTCCTTTGATGGCAGAGTCACTCTCATCAATTCTGTTTTGGATGCTCTCCCAACCTATATGATGCAATGCCTATCTTTCTCATTCGTGATGAAGTGATAGAAAGTTTAGACAAGATTAGGAGAGATTTTCGTTGGATAGGGAGTGAGGAAAATGACTACTGCTCGACACTTGGTGAAATGGAACGAGGTTCTTTGGGAAAAGAAGCAAGGGGGTTTAGGATTAAGAAATCTGAAAATACAAAGCAAGGCACGTAGACTGAAGTGGTTATGGTGACACTCACAAGAGCCTCTAATTAAAGCTAAATATGGAGAGGAGAACAAATGGATGACAAATGAGGTATCTACATCCTATGGTGCAAGTCTATGGAGGTCTATTAGAATATCTTGGCCCTTTTTGAGAAATAATACAGCTGTGAGGGTAGGCAATGGAAGTAAGACCTCCTTTTGGGAGGAATGGCTAGAACATGCTAGTTTAAAAAACCTTTTCTCTGAGATGTATGTGTTGGCAGTACATCAACAAACGAGTGTAGCTGACAGTTGGACACAAGAAGGATGAAACATCCAGTTCAGAAGGAATTTTAATGACTGGGAAATTGAAACTGGGACAAATTTTCAGAGCTCTGGCAGAGTTCAAAGGGACAAAACATGAGGCTAATAGACTATGGTGGAACAAAGATAGCAAAGGCATGTTTAAGGTGAACTCAATATACAAGTTTTTGAACAAAGGTGGCCAACAGCCACCACAATGGCCATGGAAACAGATCTGGAAGACAAAAATCCCCTTCAAGGTGGCATGTTTTACTTGGTTACAGGCAAGAGATCAGTCCTGACACAAGAAAATCTCAGGAAGAGGAAGTTCTCTATGTGCTCGATATGCTATTTGTGTGGAGAAGAGGTTGAGACAGTCAACCATCTGTTTTTACAGTGCAGGATAACAACCCAACTTTGGAGGATTTTTATCAGCCTTAGGGGTGTTGTTTGGACTATGCCTAACAGAATCACCCACCTCCTCTATAGTTGGGAAGAGGTAGGTGAGGGAGCTTCAGACAGAGATAGATGGAGGATTGTCCCAGCCTATATCTGGTGGACAAACTGGAGAGAGAGAAATGCTAGATGTTTTGAGAGCAAAAGTTGTGATTTTCATAAGATCAAATTGAACTGTATCAAACTTTTTTGTTTCTAGTGCAAACAGATGTACCTAGAGGATACTGAGTTTGAGATCCTTGGTTCTATTTAGATTTTAGATTTAGATATCTTATTTTGTTGATACGTTGTAATTATAGTTTTCAGTTTAACCCATGTACTAGTTTTAGTCTATACATACGAATGTTACCTTTCCAAAAAAATGGAACTCATTGTGTTCTCCAAATAAAGAAAATCTTTGACACCTACACTGTTAGTCTGAGCAACATGAGCATTCCTGGTAGGTTGACCGTGCATAGAATAACATACTTCACAAGTGTGTCCATACCTATTACAATAACTACACTTTCTCGCGATCTTTCAAAACAACCTCCTCCTCATGTATTCTCCATAGACTAGGATGTCCGATTTTCTATTATCTGAGATGTGAGAAAAGAGTCAACAGTTTGTGAGGAGAGTAGTGTGTGACTAGGAGGCGTGGCAAGGAAAAGTAACTCAGAGAATAGTACATCAATCATAGGAAATGTTGGACTAGCCAAAATCAGATCACGCACCGAATCTAAGGTTCTTAGGAAGTCCAATGGTAAGAGCTAGAAACATTGTCTGTCATAGTTCTTGTTGTTTTTCAACAATGGCAGTGACTGACATGTTGTTGGCGGTAGGTGACATCAAATCTCTCAAATTCTTTCATGACTGCTTTACTTGTACCAAGTAAGTAGACTCGTGTGATTCCTATTTCTTTAAATTGTCATCCATGATATCACATCATAAAAGTGAGACATGTAATCAATGTATAAAGCGTGAGTCTTTTCCCAAAAAGAATAACATGTTTGAATTTGGCGAAACAAGGGCATCAACTTGGAAGCAATAGATCGCTACATGAGACTACATAATTGAGCATAAACCTTCTTTCACTGGCCTTGGGCCTTTTCATCCACCTCACTAGCCTTTGCCTTTTCATTCACCACACTGGCCTTTTTTGTTAAGTGATCTTGAATACCTTGACCCTTGCACCACAACTCAACCAAGGAAGCCCAAGCTAAATAGTTTGAACTTCCCATTAAAGGTTTTGAAGTGATCATAGGGCTTGAACTTTCAATACCCATGTTTTTGGAGCCAAAATATCATACCCAAAGGACATGGTTGACAATTAATCACAAATACTGTCAGATATGCTTGAAAGTTGTCGAAAAAGGGTCGAGAAAGCTGCTGGTTGTTTTGAAGTTCAGAAGAGGTCGCTGAAAAGCTGACTGGAGTGGCCAGATTAGGGTTCCGACGGCTGGAATCTTTAGAAAGATATCACAGGTTAGTCAGAATTCCTGGACGACCCCAGGGAGAAATGATCAGTGTCAGAATCTGTCCGGAAAAAATCTCATGCGCCCTGCGCGTGTAACAGACGTGCCGCGGAGATGAAGGTCCTGCCGGCACATGACGGCTATTCTTATGGAATAGTTTTCTGGGGTTTCTTTGCTGGAGTTTTCTCTAACTTGTGGTGGTTTCATATTTCGTAACCCACCGAGAGAGAGTGACGTGAAACAGCCCTAGCAGTTGCCGGAAACTGAAGCACGACAACTGTCTGCCTGAGTTTTCTTTCCGGATTTTCTCACCAGATCTTTGATACCATGTGCGAATAAACACTCAAGAAATAGATTTCGTCTACCAAGCGGGACAGAGTGCGAATATTGTTAAGATATGTAAATTAATTATCACACTGAGCCATATACATTACATTCCTTTTCCAAGTAGGATACTATACTATTCTAACATAAATTTTTAGGATCTTTTTTTCTTCTTGAAAACCGTAACAGTGCTTTCTACAATTACAAAAACCCAACCATGCTTAGGACTACTGCTTCACAAGGAACCTATCATATCAACTACTGATTCAGTCTCCTCTACATAATTTTCTTTACACCAAAAATGAAACAAACGAATAGAATTCATCTCGACTTTCTGCACATGATTGCTTTTGTCTTCAAAAATTCTGTAGTTCCTCTCCTTCTAAATTGTCCACAATATACAAGCTGGGACAAGTTTCCACCACTTCTTTTGTTTCACTGCACCACCATTATAGTTCCAGCACTTCAATAATTCACATCTTGTTGCTGGCATAGACCATCCTAAGTCTTACCAAGTTCAAAAAAAAGTTGCCACAATTGTCCAGTTATAGGACAATGTAGAAACAGATGGCTATTGTTTTTCTCTGGCTGCACCACACATACAACATCTAGAGCATAGATGAAATCCCCTTCTTCTTAAGTTTGCTTGAGTGAGACATGCTTCTCTTGCTACAAGTCAAGAAAAACATAAGACTTTGTAAGGGGCCGTAGTCTTCCAGATGAACTTCCATGGTCACTGGTCAAAAGTTTTAGAATCTTTTGCTTTTAGTATAATTAATACTTTTTCTCGTCCCCCTCCCACATCCCTAGCTGTTGAAACAAGTTGTTTTAAATACTTTGCCTATGGTTTTTTGGATTGCCTATGGTTTTTTGGATTGCCTTTGTCACTTCTTAACTCTTTTGTATTCTTCAAGTCCTTCTTTGTTATTTAATGTGATACAACAACAACAATATACCCAGTGAAATCCGACAAGTGGGGTCTGGGTGGGGAGGGTAGAGTGTACGCAGACCATACCCCTACCTAAGGAAACTGTTTCTAGAGGACCTTCGGCTCGAGTATAACATATCAGAATAATGAAAAAGGGTGTTATTTAGTGTGATGCTTGAGATAAATGAGCTTTTGACTCTTTTTACTAAATGGACTAATCATTCCTACCACACATTACCAAACCTTTAGAAAACTAAAAGATGATAGTTTATGATAAATTTCCTTGGATATTTACTTTACTCCTTATGCTCTACCAAATCTTCACTTGTCTATCAATCAACAACTCCCTCAGCCATTCATAAACTTAAGTATAAAGTACAGACGCACCGATACCTGTTTCTCTTCCCTTTTGTAAAGTTCTCTTTGTCACCACTCAGAAGAAAATTACTTTTGATTGGATGTTGAAAAGGCAACTTCACTGTTTTAGCTTTTTCATATTATTTATCCATCAATATCTGTCTTTATGTTCACTTAGGAAGCTCGAAAACCAACTTCACTGCTTTTATCTTTTTCATATTATTGTACATCAACATTTGTCTTCATGTTGATTTTCACTGTATTGTTTGGAAATTCTTGTGGGTGCACTTCTAGGCTCTACAGCGCACTTTGGAATTTGAAGAGGAGTTGGCAGAGAAATTTGGTGGTGGAACCCGCAGTAAAGATGCTGTAGATGACAATGAAGAAACAGAAAGGAGTGGAAACAAGAGTCAGACAGTTTCAGACATTCGGAAAAAGTATGAGAAAAAGTTTGCTGCTCATGATGGTAGTCAACATGAAGTATGTGTCTGAGATTCTTTCTTTAGTTGTAACATCATGCCAAGGTGGATCTGATAATGCTAGTTTGTACAGTCGTTTATATTGCCTTGTGTGTCTTGTCAGGAACAAGATGGACAAAAAGATTCATCAGTGCCGGGAGCTGGTGTATGTATTTTCTACTTTCTTGAAATATTGGTTATTGGTGGTGTTTCTTCTCTCTTACCCGCTTAGCTAATACTGATGTATTTTCTACTTTCTTGAAATAGTGGTTATTGGTGGTATTTTTTCTCTCTTACCCGCTTAGCTAATACTGAAGGTCCACAACATCCTGCGCTCGAGAAATACGTTGCTTTAGCCCTCGAATCAAGGAGATTGCGATACTAGGATTTTGTTAGACTCAGATGCATGATTATCTCCATCTCTATTTTCTGTCACATTCCTGATGATTTATGGGAGGGATGAACTACTTGGACTGTTACTGTAGAGTTTTGATATGGTGAAGGAGACTCCTTCCTTTCATTAATCATATTTGCATTCTGCACAAGATTTTCGATAATTTTCCTGAACACATTTTTATAGTCAAAATTTAATAAGTTGAGTCTTAACCTGCTACAAGAGCTGCTGATTTCAGAAAATTGCTTCAATTCTGAGATGGAAAAATCTAGTACAGTAACATTTTTACTGCATACAAGTTGCTGTGATGAATTGAAGGCAGCTGTGCTCTCAGTGCATGCATAGATCTCTAAAATTACATTTATATGGACAGGTCATCATGGAACACCGTGCTCTGCTAGCATGGTGACTTAATAGTCTTGCCAAAATTTTCTTGTTCTGCTTTCTACACATTAAACATTATCCTTCCAGTCTTGTTTTTCTACGGTTTTCAAGCATGTGAATGATATTATGTTTTGTTTCATGTCAGTTCAATTTCCGAGGGATTATCTCATCGTGCTTTGAACCTCACTTGTCGGTTTATATAGAGCTGGAAGAGAAGACTCTTATGGATAGTTTGGAAAAGGAAATGCTGGTACAAGCGTCAATAGCATAAATGTTCATTGTTTTACTTCTCTTTATGTAGATCTCCCCTACTGATTAAAAACTTGTGTCTCATACCTAGGAAGAGACATGGGAAATTGAGGAGGGAAGTCAGACTAATATTTTGTCTAGCAGCATTAAGGTAAAGTATTCGATATTTCTGTAGGTCTGCATCAGGGGACCATCAGGGAAACTCGAACAATTTTTTGGGATTATTTTTATATTTTATTGAGCTCCTATATCATCAAATGCTGCATCATCAGTCGAGCAGATTTGGTTGCGGAAACATTGCATAATCTATAGAGCCAATATGATTGCATAAATTGTACATTATTGGATGTTGGGTAACCTGACCGTTCATCATTTGTTAGTGTGGGAATTTTGCTTTTGGTAACTCTGTTGGTGTTTATCTCTCGAGCTTTTGTATTTTCGACCATTGCTCTACTCTATTCTGTCATCTTTTAAACAACCTTTCCCCTTGTGCTAATCAGTCAAACCCTGAAACAACATGAACAGCAATAAGCATCGCAATATAGATGGCAATGATTTTACAAATCAATCATAATGAATAGAAGGTTGGCACATCAAACTCCAAAGAAAATAAATAGATTAGTAATAATAGTAATGATAATAACTAAACAATGCTTAGTTAACATGGATATATTATGAGGTTTGACCTTACGGGTCAACTCGTTAATCACTTCTAATTCCCTCAACAAGAGGAATACTTCATTCCAGATGAAGATGATGTTCTAAGGCTCTAATATTGAGTCAAGAAGATGCTTAAAAATTGTAGTGTGAGTTATATGGTAATTAGATTTTATCTCACCTGTTCTGATCTCACTAGCTTGTTGCCTTTTGTTTGCTTAAGGTCTTTGTAATCATCAGGAGGAGCTTGAAGCGATGCAGTGCTTTGACGAGAAACCAGACATTGTTTAACCTCTTTAAGGTGCTTTTCTAGATTATATGATAATGTTTGCTTCTTGGCCTAGTATACTTTCTTGAGGTTGTGAAATTTGATTAAAAAAGTTCATAATAAAAGAAGGGAGCTTCTTGTCAACTCGTAAATTATGGTTTTGATGAGTAGAGTGGATCCATTTTGACATACAAATGAGATGTCAGATGGCAGCATTCGATAGTGACTCACCTTAGTAACAAAGGGTTAGAACCTTAGCCTTTCTAACTTTGAATGACACCTTATGTCATTCATTTGCAGAAATTTACAAGACTTCTATAATATATTCATGTACGTAATGACCCAAAACTGATCTATGAGTGCAGATGCTTTACACTTCAGGATCAGTGAGCTAGGCGATGGGCCTACATGAACTAATACTGTTGATCTCTTTGTAATAGGCATTTCAAAAAGTTCTTAAGGCTTATGCTACAAAACTTTTCGCTAGATTGCCAAAGGGTGGTACAGGAATTGTTGCAGCTGCCACGGGAATCGAAGGACAGATTAAGGTATAGTGTCAATTATCACCTGGAAGCTTGGCTATCTTTTTCTGTTACTAATTCCCCACTTGATACCAATGAAATATTTTCTCCAGACTTCGGACAAGGATGAAAGGGTTATTTGCTACATAGTAAATACTGCAGAGTATTGTCACAAAACGGTCAGTTCTCACTTCTCTCCTTGTATGGGTGATTTAGGTATTAAATTTAGTAACATATCCAGTTCTGTGTGCTAAATTGGAATTCTTTTAACCAATGATGGAAAAAGGTGCAGAACTATGTGACCCTCGTTAGTGCATTTTTTAGTTGGTAAAGGTTACTGAAGTTTAAACTATAACCTAAGGTGATGAGGAACTGTTGTCATAAAAATTCAGAGAGAAATTCCCAAATATTGCCATTTTCTTTTCTGCCGTCTCCTTAAACTCACGCCAAACTCCATTTTATCGTGTTAGCAGTGCGGAGAATTAGCAGATAATGTGTCGAAACTGATTGATGCTCAATTTGCGGATAGAGTGGATATGTCTGAAGTACAGGTAGAACTTGTTCTAATGGTTCGATTCATAAATTCTCTTATGTGGTGTCATGGCTTTATCATTTCAATCCATTTTCAGGATGAATTTTCAGCAGTTATTACAAAATCATTGATTACATTAGTGCATGGAATAGAAACAAAGTTTGACTCTGAAATGGCTGCAATGACTCGGGTTCCATGGAGTACTCTCGAAAGTGTTGGTGATCAGTCAGAGTATGTTAACTATGTCATACAATGCCACCTTCAAACAGAAGTTCTTGTGATGATTTCTTCAAAACTTGTAAATTTTACTGCAGCTATGTCAATGGCATAAATTTGATCCTTACCAGTAGCATTCCAGTGCTTGGAAGCCTTCTGTCTCCTATTTACTTCCAATTCTTCCTGGATAAGGTGAAAATAGTTTTTATTTTCAGACAATTCTTTTTAATTAAAAAAATATAAGGCCTTATCTGTGTAAGTATCTGATCTCTGCATCATTTCTCAAATATTGAACTCATGTTTTCATCATTGTGCAGCTTGCGTCATCTCTTGGTCCACGGTTCTATCACAATATCTTCAAATGCAAACAAATATCAGAGACTGGAGCACAGCAGGTACTGTTAATCTTGATCTACTGTGACTTCAGTTTTTCCATTTTTCTCATCAACATAAATCTTGACCGAGTGAGCCAAGCTGACCCTCTTACTATTGGAGCCACTTGAGTTCACTAGTGTACGGCTTACTAAGAGTTGCGGTGTCAGATCCATGTAGCTTATAAAATGGTGATCATCTTAATGTAGTTTTAATTTACCTGGCACAACATCATTGCACAGATGCTTTTGGATACACAAGCGGTAAAGACTATTTTGCTGGAAATTCCTTCTCTGGGAAAACAAGTAAGATTGCAAGCATTTCAGAAGTGTGTAAACTTCTTTCTCTTTTCTTTTTGGTTTGGTCTGTTTTATTAAATTTTATACTGACATTTTGTCCCTTTCATTGTCATTCTATTTAACATTTCCATTTCTATACTTTGGGGAAACCACATATTTGCACTTGATTGCTGAAGTAATTTGTAGTTTTGATGAAATAAAGTGGTTCATAGCTGCAACTGAATATGATTGATCCTTGAAAGAAAAATAGGCAATGATGACTGTTGCTCATTTGAAATATTCAGTGTCCTGATGAATATGAAACTATACTGTTACAGAAAAAGCAGTTATAATATCTCTAAATCCTTCGCATGAAGTCTTCTCCTTTGTCACTAGTATTTTGTGCACTGAGTTCGTCTTCTTGTAGTTATTGCCTCCAGTAAAAGCTTTTTTGCTAAGTTTCTTGATGCCGTTGGTATAATAGTTTAAAACAAGATCATTGGCTTAAACGTTTTTGAACTTCTCCATTTTGAACAGACAGCAGGAGCTGCTAGCTATTCAAAATTTGTCAGTCGTGAGATGAGCAAAGCAGAAGCATTATTGAAGGTCAGCGATTGTCTGATTGATGAATTATAGTCGGAAACAAGTCTCTTGTATTCCTTCCTCTGGATAGTATACTGAGTTTTCTTTATTTAAATAGGTCATACTGTCTCCAATAGATTCTGTGGCGGATACATACTGTGCGCTGCTGCCAGAGGGAACACTCACAGAGTTTCAGCGTCTTTTGGAGCTTAAGGTTCTGCTATTCATTTTATTCTCCCGATTTTCTAAATCTAAAATGTTATTTCTGAGGTTTCTATGAGATAAGCAGTTTGCTGGATGTTTTTATCCATTAAGAGCATAAGACCAAGATTAAAATTTGAATGCAGGGCCTGAAAAAAGCTGATCAACAGAGCATACTGGATGACTTCAACAAACGTGGGTCAGGCATATCTCAGCCAACCATTATGGCCCTTTCATCTGCCCCGAACACCTCAATAGCACCAGTCATAACTAATGCTGTAGCATCACCTGGGGCTATCACTTCAAGAGAAGATGTACTGACAAGAGCAGCTGCTCTTGGAAGAGGTGCAGCTACCACAGGCTTTAAGAGATTCCTCGCGTTGACAGAAGCTGCAAAAGATCGCAAGGACGGGCCATTCAGGAAGTTATTCAATGGATGAGAACCAATTTCTAAGCTCATCATTCTTGGCAGGTCTTTTCCTTTACTAGCTTCTTCTTTGTATTTTCCCTATCATTATTGTTTTATATCAACTGTTCGTTATATTTTTTTTCCAGGAATAGCAAAAGCAATTGGACATTTTTTTGCGGTGTAGATTGTAAATTAGAGTTTATCAAAATCAGTCTCATATTATGTCAATTTTGAAATTGATACCAAAGCCTTCTCCACTTTTAATGCAAAATTTTCCAAGATGTGCTGCCCAGAAGCTCATGATTTATTCGGGTCAAATCACCTTCTCTAACAAACCTAAACACATGCGAGGTCACCTTCTCTCAGGCCAACAATCTTCTACTTCTAGTCGACTGCTTTATGACGGGCTTTCCTCGTTCATTGGCTCTACTCGCTCGTCTACCTTCTGCCCTAGCAAGTAATAAAATTATGTTTTTTTTTATAGTCAAGTGGCTTTCCGCTCCTGCATTAAAATTGAAAATGAAAACCTGTTGTACAAAAAAAAGGCAATCAATCAGAAAAAAGAAAAAATATGGAAAGTCTATCAAAGATCTAAATGGATCCCTATCTTTATCTTTATACATAGAGATACCTATCTATTCTTTATCTGGATAGATATGTTTCTATGAGTGACTACGCCGATCTTTGTAAGTTGCAAGACAATCTGATCTGTTTTCGTAGTTGCTATTAGGTCTATTGGCTGTGTGAAAGGTACCCTATTCATTATCAGTGATGAATGACACTGATATTTGTGGGCAATATTCTAAACTTTGTAATGGTCTTTGATCAAACAATAGAAATTAAGAGATATTTTTTTGAGATAATTTTCTGCTATGTTGATTAGTGAATGGAAAATTACAGGAAAAACAATAGAATGCAGGAAAATGGAAACTAATAATTCACTTTTAATACATAGTGCAAATATACCTTTTTGAGGGCTTTATAAAATATTTATAGCTTTTAAACATATTTTTATTTATATCCTTGATATACCATATTTTAAAAATATTTACCATCTATAACCATTGTATTATGTATGAAGAGTTAATTATATTTGCAATATATATATATATATGTATGTATTATAAATATACCAAAATGTATTTAATTTGTTTTGATAAAAAGAACTGCAGTATGTTTTAAAAAGGAAAAAAAATATCAAACTAGTCAAAATTAGCAACTTATTTATGGAAAATAGCTATAGTTTCAAAATATTACAAAAAGAGTAATATGTAGTTTTTATAGGAAACACTTCCCCTCTCTCCCTTGCCTCTCCTCCCTCTCTCTCGCTCTCTTTCTCTGTCCGCTCTCTCCCTTGTCACTACCCCCTCTTTCTTGCCCTCTCCTATATCTCGTCCTCTCTCTTCTTTCACCCCTCTCCTGCCAATAAGAAGAAATACATTCAAATTTATCATGTATCAATTGTATTCAATCAAATATAGCTGAGAGTTTTGTATTTTGTTTCAATTGTATTCGAAAAACTGTATTTTGTATTATTATTTTTTGTATCAATTGTATTTGTATTCATATGAACACAATATGCATTCATCCTTTTTGTCAAATATATTTGTATCCAATCAAAGAGAGGATGAATACGGTTGTATTCGTTGTATTTCGAATACAATTGATGCAAAATAAATACATAATATAATGCAAATAAAATACAAAATACAATGCAAAATACAATCCTCTCTCCTTCCTCTCTCGATCTCGCATTCCTCTCTCCTCCCTCTCTCGATCTCGCTCACCTCTATTCCTCTCTCGATCTCGCTCGCCTCTCTCCTCTTAATATGTATTCATTTTGATACAAATCAGTTTGTATTTGTATTCTTATTCTCCAAAATCACCGAAAAATACTCTCTCCTCACTCTCCCAGATCTCACTCACCTCTCTCCTCCCTTAACATTTTGCTATTATCCATAATTAAGTAAATTATAGTTATAGAGTCCTATTTAATGGTAAATATTTGGTGTTTTGATAAATTTCCCTATCAAAAATGAACTATGTATGTAATATAGATATATGACACACTATGTATAAAAGTATGTTTTTCCTGCATTATAGTTATATTATAATAAGTGTCTTAAAATGAATTAAGCTTGTTTTGGTAAAAAAATATACTATGTATTAAAAATGAATTATACATATATTAAAATTATATAACTATAAATGGTAAATATTTAGCATATACTAAAATTATATACCTATAAATGATAGATATTTCGTAAATATGGTATATTTAAATAAGTTTCCAACAGAAGAAAGAGAGGAGAATTGAAACAATTTTATGGAGGAGCCATCAAACAGGATTTGATAGGTGAGTTTTGAGCATTGCAACAATCAATTGAATATCATGGAAATATTATTCTGAAAACAAAAATATGTATTCCCTCTATGTCAAAATAAGTAAATTGAAGTAAATTGTTGAGGCTATGCACACCAATTAAGATAAAAATTTAGAACATAAATTAAACACCTTTTTCTACTTTTACTTTTTAGTTATTCTCAAATTGGTAAAATCACCCGCGCCTCGCGCGGGAATTTAATAGCATGAAGTTTAAAAAATATTACTCCCTCCGTCCCATTTTATATGATGTACTTTGATTTGGCACAAACTTTAAGAAAAATGGAAAGACTTTTAAAACTTGTGGTCTAAAATGAATGATAGAAATTTGTGTGGTTGTAAATCATTTCATTAAGGGTAAAAAAGACATTTTATAGG
>JAJOOO010017188.1:0-33616 GCA_029582685.1 Solanum piurae | reverse complement strand
CCTTTTAGGCATCCATATAGCCCTATAGGCAGAACATAGCCCTTCTAGGCATAGATCACATTCCTGCAGCTAACCACAATAGCCCCAAGGGCAATAATAACAATCCAATCGCTAAAAACGAACAATTCAGTTATGAGCAACCTATACAAATAGCCTCTAAGTCGTGTCCAACATAGGGATGCTACTAACTGAATAAGGATCCCGACAAGGGAGAATTATATCAACTCGAGCAGCCAACAATCAACAATCACGGCTACAAGTATATCAAGGATAACAACCCAAATACATTGCTTCTAAACTTTAAGGAAACATACCGTAAGTAGGGAATAGCCTTAACATACTTTTCCAATGAACGCTCGAAAGACCGTAGTTCCTTCACGAAAGTTGTTCCTTATGTCCTAAGCTTCGCAAACACTATATATACACAGCTTGTACGCACCTATAAACAGTTTATAATTAATCTTATATCGGCATATTTTCCATATTGCCCCAACTTGTCGAAACGTCCGTAGAAATTCATAAAAACAATCATAAAAGAGTCCCGAGATGATTACCTTAGTTAACCAAGTTAAAACCTTGAAGAAACACCAATAATTACAAATTTATATCTTCAAAAACCATTTCCAAACGCAGCCAATAGAAGGGAAAAATGATTGCCACGTGTAGGGATTGCGTTTCTAGGCACGGGGGCAACGTTTAATGGTAGAAATCGTCAAAACTAACCTTCATTATGGTAGGACTCCATAGAAACTTTCTCCTAAGCTTTCTCTCTGGTTTTTGAGCTTAAATGAATTGTTTCCATGGCTAAAACGTTAAATAGCCGACATACCACATTTCTTTACCCGACCCGGATCCGACCCGGATTCTGCCCTGGTAGTCCCTAGTAAAACCCTCATAACTTTTTACTCGGATGTCCGTTTGATACGGGGTTTTGTCCGTTGCAAACTAGACTCGTAGGCCTTCGATTTAATGGGTAATAGGCCTTCTAAATTTTTATATATTGGGAGAAATCATCCAATACATTTGACCCAAATTTCAAAGAAATCTTTAAAAAGGCACTTACGATAACGTTCGCCAACTTTTATCTTGACACTTACTTAACTTCAAAAATTGAGAATAAACCCTTAAACTCTTAAAATATGACATACCACATCCTTTTTAATTTATTACTCACCCTTTTTGTCTTTCCACGAAGGTACGAGTTAATTTAGACGTTTTGGAAAAGTCGGGGCGTTACACTTTCTCAAGCTAAGTCCACAATGACCAACTACTAAGGATGCCAAATTACCACGTTGGTTCTATACTTGTCTCTCGAGCAAGCACAAAACTCTGAACTATATTGCACTAAGCATGCAATAATGAATTCAAATCACGGTAATAGTTCAGACCCACTACAAATTAACACCACAATTTGCTAATTGATGGCACCAACTTAGTCAAATGCAACAATTGGTCACATTATCAGACCCATAAGGTTAGTGGTTTAGCCAACCATAGTAAAAAGATGAAATTAAATACCTTCCATATTTTCTATAGGTAGGTAAATAAATTCGGATGTCAAAATTCGATAATATATCCTCTATAAAAAATGGAAATGAAGAATCTTAATAGAAATCACTTCGAAATCAATAATAACAGTGTTTTGCTCTCTATTGTTTGTTTCACAATTTCTGAATACTTTCTCTCTGATGAGAAAAAATAATTTATACAAAATATAGTGTGGCTATTTTGGGCCACTCGGCGAGGAAAGTCCGTCTTCGCCAACCATTCGGTGACACACCAATTTTCCTTTCGTCTCGCCTTCATGCTACACATCTTCTTAATTCGACCACTGTAATTTTAGGCGAGCTAACTCAGGATCGCCATTTCACTCCGCAATGCACCCTTCTATCTTTTGTCTCACCCATCTGCGATTATTTATATTTCCATCATTGCTTTCTGAGACATGGTCATCTGTCGCTAACGAAATTGGTGTTTCGCTGAGTGGGACTGCTGCCCGCTGAAGTTACTCCGAATCCAACCTAAACATTCTGTAACTTTAGGTGGTGGAGGGGAAACTTGGCGAGTCATTGAGGGACATCGACAATCGTCAGGCTTGTTTTGCCTTCTCTTTTTCGCTCGTGATGTCTTTGTTGCGTCATCTGTCGCTGATGAAATCGGTGTTTCGCTGAGTGGGACTGCTGCCCCCCGAAGTTACTCCAAATCCAATCTGAACATTCTATAACTTTAGGAGGTGGACGGGAAACTTGGCGAGTCGTCGAGTGACATCGGCAATTGTCAGGCTTGTTTTGCCTTCTCTTTTTTACTCATGATGTCTTTGTTACCCATTTCTGTCCTAGATTTTTTCCTCTATCCATATATATGAAAATCAAGGGTTTTACATCAGTTGTTGGCACAAAAAGTACTAAGTATGGAAGCCATGCAATAAAACCATTAAAACATGCATAAAAGGGACACTTCATTTGAAACCATGCTATATGCAATTTTGAACATCATCTTTGTAATAGTTGGAGAATGCAACTCATAAAGCAACTCACACACAATTCATCATATCATAAGAAAATATCATCATATTACAACATAGTCTCCAGCACAAGCATAATGCACATCCCAATCTTCACAAGACATAACCCATACATGCATAGTCACATATCAAGATCATAACACCACAATAGAACAACCATATAAGTAAACCTAACCTCTACTTGTGCAATGCATAGATAGGGTCCATAGTCCTACCTACACTAAGTATCACTTTTAGGCCACCATGATCATGCTTAACATAAGTTCATACTAACATATAAGGAACCTAAAGTCAAACTTGTACAATGCAAATGTAAGATTCCATAGCCCTACCAAAAGCTAAGTACCACATTTAGATCATCAACAACATACATATCTTACTTTGATTCATTAGTAGCCAACATACATAAGTAAGGAGACATTCATAATCGTAACTTGTAATAAGTAAAGTCAACCTTAACATTCATTCATACAACACATACATATTTCATAAGTCATTATAACATCATCACATAAGAGGACCTACCCCATAACCCCTTTATAAGTCTACATGTGCAATGTGTAATGGAAATCCCATAACCCCACTCCCACCAAGTAAAGCTCATTAAGGAATCACAAGCATAGTTCATATTCAAATTCATAATTCATATAAAGCATACATTCAACTCATAATCATCATATCATAAACGAGACATCCCATACCCACTCTAAAAGCGTATTTGTCCAATGTATGAATGAAGTCCCATACCTTCATCCCTACGAAGTAGCACCTCTTGAAGGATCATAGAACATGCTCTTGTTCTTATCATAATTCGTATTCTTATTAATTAGGGAAATATAGCCTTAACCGACATAGACCATGTGAGCTACATGGAATCCAGTGTTCTACTCCCACACCGAAAAGAGAGTGTCCTACTTGCCTAAGGTAGAACATACATAATAGCCTAAAGGTGGATCCACTAGCTATATATCTATGTGGGCACATAGTTATGGGGTAAGGAGATTGCTTCTAGGAACCCGGACTTGCTAACGTAAAAGGTTTCTATCTCATGAGACGCCACAATGTGAACCTCCCGACTAGTGTGAAGGAACCCATCTCACTTTCATACCCTCTTGGTGCTAAGCCTAATTCCCTTTAAAAGTCATATTAAGTCTTTACTTTAGTTCATGGTCATAAGAGAACGCACTAGACACTCAGACCAACATATCATTATAATATTCCATAGATTCATAGGGTTAGAATGTCCTTTCGACCTTAGAACCATCAACATGTGAGTAAACTTATCACATTATATTTATAGTGCGTTCATGACAGTAACCTTTCATACACACAACATTACTACCATAATCTTAGTTTATCATGTGTACTCATAGCATATCGTACATAATCATATTATATCGTACATAATCATATTTTCATATTCATGTACATTTCATGCATAATAGTATGTAAAGGTGCATATGACAATTAGCCTTTCAATTGACACCATAGACACATCATATTCATGTTTATGCATGGAGTGTGTGTGCATGATTTTCCTCACAGTGGCACAACAACAACAACAACATTATCATCATAGACACCTCCCTTCTCGAGGGGGTCACAACAAGTACATAATATCCCAACTCAAGCACAATTCACATATATTGCATTAAAGGATCTTAGCCATGCAAATCAACATGTCTAATATTCAATACAATAGACAAGGATACATTCATCATAGCAACACCATCAAGATTATAACATAACATTCATATTCATATCATATCATGCTTAGCCATAGCTAGGGTTGTAGGGAAGAGGGACCTTATCTCAACACCACAAACACATTGACAATTAGCACCTCCACCATAAGTAGATCAATCCAAACATACAACGAATCCATAATAAGTAAGCACCTCCACAATAAGTGGATCAACAATTCATATAACATATTTCATCATTTCATACCTTCATAGATTTTCCCTTCAAAACCAAGAGTCAAGATCAAGTCTATCATCTTAGATTTGGCACTTTAGATAGAAGAACATCATAAACGAACAACATAACCAATATGATTATAATCAAGTTAGTTTAGGTATACAAGATTCATCATAATAAATTCATGTCTAGGTGATCTAATCTAAGGTAATTTACCAAGAAGTTCATCAATCCTAGAAGATTACATCTAACCCCTAAATTTGCCTCTTTCATGATATAACCCTAGATCATGTCAATTCACCAAAGGAATCCTAGGTTAATCAATTATATATGTAGAATCATACCTAATTCATGCAATTATATCATAATTAACTCATACCCAAACAATTGGACCAACTTGCAAATCCATCACATAATGTAAATAAGAACTATAGCTAGGGTTGTGGGTCTCATGGATTCTTGAAGGGTTTAAGTAAAAATCATATAAAATCAGTCTTATATTCATAAACAAACATAATTCCATCTTTAAAAGTGACCTTTAAAAGAATCCATGGAGTTGAGTTGAAACCCTAGCTAATTTGGTGTTCTTGAATAGAATTAAAAGATTTTGAAAGGGCTCCTTGGGTGATAGCTTCCCAAGGATGAAGAAATCCCATACCTTAGGTGTAGAATCCTTCCAAATTCGTATGAAAAATCCCTCATCTTGAAGCCCTAGCTTGATTACTTCCTTTGTTCTTCAATGGAGTCTAGAGAGAAGATTCTTGGAGGGAAGGGAAGTTGGTATTTGATTTGGGGTCTTTAGTTATAAGAAGTTAATGACTTAGTTTAGGGTCTTATTAACTATTTATAGGAGGTTATTTGACCACTTAACCAACCCCTAAGCCCTTAATTAATTAGCTAACTTAATTCCCAAACCCACAACTTAAAACTAAACTTACCAAAACTGGCAGCATCTACGGATCCCCATCCACGGACCGTAGATTGACCTACTGTCCGTGGTTTGATCTCGTGGTTGGGGACTGACAGTGCTTCACTATTTCTGGCATAACTTTTTACTCCAAGATTGGAATTGGGAAAATTCAGTGGCGTTGGAAAGAGGACTCAGAGATCTTTACTTGGATGGGTAATGGACAACCTAATTCGTTTCGAGCTATGTGATATGAGCATTTGAAGTTGACACTCACTTACCTTGGCCAACTTGTTGACAGCATAACAGGTGCCTTCTACAGCTCCCCATCCACGGACCGTGGATGGGTTGACGCCTCGTGCTGTGCAACCGTAGATTGGGGCTTGGGCTCAATATTGAGGGCCAAGACTCCCTAGACTATGTCCGCACCCACGCCTACAACCTACGGGGCGTGGACTGGTCTAAGGGGCGTAGATGGGAGTCGTAGGTCATGCTGTTTTTGACAGCTTTTGGGCATTGTTGGGGTCCTCCTCAAAGACCCCTTGGGTGGTCCTTGTGGAGTTGTACCCGGACGTTTAACCCCTAAGCATGACATTCTAAGTACGGGAGCCACTTATCTTGATTTTACCCTCATACAACACTCCAAAACTCCACTACAAGACACTACAACACAGTAGTTCAACTTACTAGTTTCCGGGCGTTATAGTCGTGTCTTGACTTTTAACCTCTAATATTCTCAACCTGAACTTGGGAACCATTTAACATCATGTAATCAAGTTTCCAACTCTAAACTCACACATGAATCTCTAGTTTCACCTTCTAGATTTTCGTCAAGCGTTAGCTAGGTCATTCTAGATTTCCGGGTTGTTACATTATCTCCCCCTTCGGAACATTCGTCCTCGAATGACACTTAAAACCCTTTAGGGAATTAAAGAGTCAAGACTAGCAGCCCAATCATGCATGAAACATCACAGCAATGCACAACTCAAAACACACTATTCACAATGTGTACTTATTCAGAGGAGATAACATCAACTCCAATTCAACATGATCAATGCAATACGAGGAAGTAGGAACTACATCTATCAACCCAATATGCATGAAATGCAACATATCTCATGTTCATATGAGAAACTATTTTCTCCTAGTCATAACATGCTCAACATCCTCTCATGGAGTTCATATGCAAAACATTTTCAAAGAGCATTTCATTTAAGGAGGAATTCTCAACTCCTAACTAAAACATGCTCATATAACCTTCTCATGAAGTACAAATAAGCAACTTTTACTCAAAGCACTACACACGAGGAAAAACCATTGACATACACTCATTTCTTTTCAAACACAAGTTTTTATGATTGTTCATCATATAAAGAAGTCATGGCAACACATAAACACATAATAACATAGCTAGCTAGGCACACAATCTCCCCCTTGGGAGTGTGCCTATACCAACTCTTCTAACATCTTAAATCACATAATAATATGAGGAAATTACATTTTTCTCTAAAAGCAAGCTCAACACAACAATATGGAGCCAATGTGCCATTTCATCAAAAGCATAACAAAGCATGTTCATCAAATCATCTCACGAAGTCAAATATGCCATCACCATACTAACATGCACAACAACATGAGGAACATGTAAATCATGAAAAACTCACCTTATATGAAATAAGAATTTTGTTCAAAAACATTCATAACATAAGAAGATCATTAAAATCTCTAAAATGCTCAGGACTCCTAAACATGGAACAAGTCCAAAAGGAACTCTTGGTCTCAAGCTTTAATAGGAATAGAAGAAAAGATGAGGATATCGGGACTCTCAATCAATGTTGCTGCTTCAAGCACATGATCTCCCCCTTGGGAGTAAGCCCTTTTATACATAAACCTCATATACTACTCTTTTCAACAAACTCAAGGCATTACCAAGACTAAATATAACCTTACCGGGCTCTAAAACAATAGAGGTCTGATGACCAAACATCCAAACCCTTCTAAGGTTAACAAGAGTAATTCTAAGGGACAAGGAAATCTTAGGACACACATAACATTCAAGACTCCAAAATCATAAAATGAGTCAAGGAGTACTTGTCATCTTGAGCTAGAGGAGGAATAAAAGGGAACATAAGGGTATTGGGACATCTTTAGTGGCCCTTGGCCTCCTAAATAAGCACCTTGAACTAAGACCTTTACTAAAATGCCACCTCCACCCTCTCTAAGAACCACTTATATACCATTATTCATCAAATACTCCAACCCATCACAAACTCATAATGGACAAGTTGGGTAAAAAATCAATAGAAATCTATCAACAATGCATCCCAATTGGTACTTCTAACTTAGAGAGGTTCTCATTTAAGAACTTTTGCTCACAAGCAACCTTACCAACACCACTCAAGGTATCATATGCCTACCAAATCGGGACTAAACTCCTCAAACTCACTACACCTCTTAAAGTGAGATTATGAAGAAAGCCTAATTCATAAACATCAAGGACACTCAAAGGCCTTACCATCTAGGCACATTAACCCCCACTTGGAGATAAGCCAATACAAACTCTTTACATCATCACTCTCTTCAATTCTAAGGTCGGAGCAAGTCATAACTAAACCATCACACTAATCTCACAAGATGATTCAATATCATGGAGGATTAAACTTTTATCCCTTCTTAAAGGAGTCTACTCACTCGACATCTTTAGGTACCACTTAAGCATCACTATTCCACCCATTTATCAACATACCTCGAAACTCATCAAGCCTAAGCCAGGTTCTCTCAACAACTAAACATACCTCACACTCACCTTGTTAGGTAGGCACACTATCTCCCCCTTAGGAGTAGGCCTACTCGATTCCTTCAAACCTCTCTTATAACATAAAGGCAAAAATGAAGCATCTTTCACACTAAAACATCATCACATTTTTTCACCTCAAATCTATCAAGCCAAAAAGCCACTATTGTCATCTCGACCAACCTTCATCCCTCACTCCTTGTAGCTTAAAACCTTAGAATAGTCACATCCTAAAGACCATAGGATAAGGGATAAGAGAGAGAGAACGTATACATCTATGGCACGACTTAGAGAATGAAGAGGTGATATTTTCCTATCGTCCTATAGTCTCTCGCTCATAGATGTGTCGCGACTCACACCGATGAACAAGACTCTACTAGACGTGGTTTGAGACATGCTAAGACCATTCCAAAACCTTATGCTCTGATACCAAGTTTGTCACGACCCGAGAGCACCCTCTAGTCGTGACACGGCATACTTTACCCTGAAGGGGTATTATACAAGCCCTTAGCATATCATGAACACTAAAGCCTAGGAAAATAATCAAAAAATTTAAAACTTTTCTTTACAATCGAAGACTTTATAAAATAAAAGAGATTCTATGACACTATGTCTCAAATTGTCTATAACATTAAAATAACAACTCTAAAACACGATCTTAGGGTCACAGCCCTTACATAAGTAATATTAGGGACACAACCCTTACATAAAACTAACATAGAAGAAAGACATAAAGGGAAGATAGTGGGTTTTGTCCTCGAAACTAGGAGGACTCGCCAAGTCTTCATTTCCAAGCTCCTTAGAAACCTATCCTTCAAGTATTGGATAATAGATCTCCAAACCCTACACTTATAGAAAATGTACAGACAAGGGGTTAGCACAAAAAGTACCAAGTATGGAAGCCATGCAATAAAACCATTAAAACATGCATAAAAGGGACAATTCATTTGAAACCATGTTATATGCCATTTTGAACATCATCTTTGTAATAGTTGGAGAATGCAACTCATAAAGCAACTCACATATAATTCATCATATCATAAGAAAATATCATCATATTACAACATAGTCTCCAACACAAGCATAATGCACATCCCAATCTTCCCAATACATAACCCATACATGCATAGTCACATATCAAGATCATGACACCACAATAGAACAACCACATAAGTAACCCTAAGCTCTACTTGTGCAATGCATAGATAGGTTCCATAGTCCTATTTACACTAAGTATCACTATTAGGCCACCATGATCATACTTAACATAAGTTCATACTAACATATAAGCAACTCAAAGTCAAACTAGTACAATGCAAATGAAAGATCCCATAGCCCAACCAAATTCTAAGTGCCACATATAGATCATCAACAACATACATATCTTACTTTGAATCATTCATAGGCAACATACATAATTACAGAGACATTCATAATCGTAACTTGTAATAAGTAAAGTCAACCTTAACCTTCATTCATATCACACATAGATATTTCATAAGTAATTATAACAGCATAACATAAGATGACCTACCACATAACCCCTTTATAAGTCTACATGTTCAATGTGTAACTGAAATCCCATAACCCCACTCCCACCAAGTAAAGCTCATTAAGGAATCACAAGCATAGTTCATATTCATATTCATAATTCATATAAAGCATACATTCAACTCATAATCATCATATCATAAACGAGACAACCCATACCCACTCTAAAAGTGTATTTGTCCAATGTATGAATGAAGTCCCATACCTTCATCCCTACAAAGTAGAACCTCTTGAAGGATCATAGAACATGCTCTTGTTCTTATCATAATTCGTATTCTTATTAATTAGGGAAATATAGCCTTAACCGACATAGACCATGTGAGCTACATGGAATCCGGTGTTCTACTCCAACACCGAAAAGAGAGTGTCCTACTTGCCTAAGGTAGAACATACATAATAGCCTAAAGGTGGATCCAATAGTTATATAGCTATGTGGGCACATAGTTATGGGGTAAGTATATTGCTACTAGAAACCCAGACTTGCTAACGTAAAAGGTTTCCATCTCATGAGACACCGTAATGTGAACCTCCCGACTAGTGTGAAGGAGCCCATCTCACTTTCATACCCTCTCGGTGCTAATCCTAATTCCCTTTAAAAGTCTTATTAAGTCATTACTTAAGTTCATGGTCATAAGAGTATGCACTAGACTCTCAAACCAACATATCATCATAATAGATCATAGATTCATGGGGTGAGAATGTCCTTTCAACCTTAGAACCATCAACATGTGAGTAAACCTTTCACATTCTATTTATAGTGTTTTCATGAGAATAATCTTCCATACGACACAACATTATTACCATAATCTTAGCTTATCAGTTGTAGTCATAGCATATCGTACATAATCATATCTTCATAGTCATGTACATATCATGCATAATAGTATGTAAAGGTGCATATGAGAATTAGCCTTTCAATCGACACCATAGACACACCATATTCATGTTTATGCATGGAGTATGTGTGTGTGCATAATTGTCCTCACAATGGCACAACAACAACAACATTATCATCATAGACACCTCCCTTCTTAAGGGATCACAACATGTACATGATATCCCAACTCATCCACAATTCACATATATTGCATTTAAGGATCTTAGACCATGCAAATTAACATGTCTAATATTCATTACAATAGACATGGATACATTCATCATAGCAACACCATCATGATTATAACATAACATTCATATTCATATCATAGTACGCATAGTCATAGCTAGGGTTGTAGAAAAGAGGGACCTTATCTGAACACCACAAACACATTGACAATTAGCACCTCCACCATAAGTGGATCAATCCATACATACAAGGAATTCATAATAAGTAAGCACCTCCACCATAAGTAGATCGAAAATTCATATAATATATTTCATCATATCATACCTTCATAGATTTTCCCTTCAAAGCCAAGAGTCAAGATCAAGTCTATCATCTTAGATTTGGCACTTTAGATAGAAGAACATCATAAACGAACAACATAACCAATATGAATATAATCAAGTTAGTTTAGGTGTACAAGATTCATCATAATCAATTCATGTCTAGGTGATCTAATCTAAGGTAATTTACCAAGAAGTTCATCAATCCTAGAAGATTACATCTAACCCCTCAATTTGCCTCTTTCATGATATAACCCTAGATCATATCAATTCACCATAGGAATCCTAGGTTAATCAATTATATATGTATAATCATACCTAATTCATTCAATTATATCATAATTAACTCATACCCAAACAATTGGACCAACTTACAAATCCATCACATAATGTAAATAAGAACTATAGCTAGGGTTGTGGGTCTCATGGATTTTTGAAGGGTATAAGTAAAAATCAAATAATATCAGTCTTATATTCATAAAAAAAACATAATTCCATCTTTAAAAGTGACATTGAAAGGAATCCATGGAGTTGAGTTGAAACCCTAGCTAATTGGGTGTTCTAGAATATAATAAAAAGATTTTGAAAGGGCTCCTTGGGTGATAGCTTCTCAAGGATGAAGAACTCCCATACCTTAGGTGTAGAATCCTTCCAAATTCGTGTGAAAAAATCCCTCATCTTGAAGCCCTAGCTTGATTACTTCCTTTGTTCTTCAATGGAGTCTAGAGAGAAGATTCTTGGAGGGAAGGGAAGTTGGGATTTGATTTGGGGTCTTTAGTTATAAGGAGTTAATGACTTAGTTTAGGGTCTTATTAACTATTTATAGGAGGTTATTTGACCACTTAACTGACCCCCTAAGCCCTTAATTAATTAGCTAACTTAATTCCCAAACCCACAACTTGGAACTAAACTTACCAAACCTGGCAACATCTACGGTTCCCCATCCACGGGTCGTAAATTCATCTACTGTCCGTGGTTTGGTCTCATGGTTGGGGACTGACAGTGCTTCACTATCCAGGGCATAACTTTTTACTCGAAGATTGGAATTGGGAAAACTCGGTGGCGTTGGAAAGAGGACTCAGAGATCTTTAATTGGATAGGTAAATGACCACCTAATTCGTTTTGAGCTATTAGATATGACCATTTGAAGTTAACCCTCACTTAACTTGGCTAACTTTTTGACAGCATAAGAGGTGCCATCTATGGCTCCCCATCCACGGATTGTGGATGGGTTGACGCCTCATGCTATGCAACTGTAGATTGGGGCTGGAGCTCAACATTGAGGGTCAAGCCTCCCTAGACTAAGTCCCCACCCACGCCCATGACCTACAGGGCGTGGACTGGTCTAAGGGGCGTAGATGGGAGTCATAGGTCATGCTGTTTTTGGCAGCTTTTGGGCAGTGTTGGGGTCCTCCTCAAGGATCCCATGGGTGGTCCTTGGGTAGTCGTACCCGGACGTTTAACCCCTAAACATGTCATTTTAAGTATGGGAGACATATATCTTGGTTTTAACCCTCGTACAACACTCCCAAACTCCACTACAAGATACTACAACACACTAGTTCAATTTACTAGTTTCCGGCGTTATAGTCCTTTCTTGACGTTTAACCTCGAATCCCATTTAACATCATTTAATCAAGTTTCCAACTCTAAACTCACACATGAAGATCTAGTTTCACCTACTAGAATTTAGTCAATCTTTAGCTTTGTCTTTCTAGATCACCGGGTTGTTACATGTTGTAGGCAAATTCTATCAACGGGAGATGGTCATTCCAATTACCTTTGAAATTAATCACACATGACCTCAACATGTCCTCTAAGGCTTGAATGGTGAATTCCTCTTGACCATCTGTTTGAGGGTGAAAAGCGATACAAAGCTTAACATTGGTACCAAGCCCTTATTGGAATGCTTTCCAAAAATGTGAAGTAAATTGAGTACCCCGATCCGAAATTATAGACAAAGGAACCCCATGCAAATTCAGAATTTCTTTGACATATAACCTGGCTTAGTCCTCCGCCGAGAAATAAACCTTGACATGAATGAAGTGGGTTGATTTAGTCATCCTATCCACAATGACCCAAATAGAATCATGTTGCCTTCGAGTACGGGGCAAACCCACAACAAAGTCCATGTTGACATCCTCTCACTTCCAAGTGGGAATATTTATATCTTGGATCAAACCTCTGGGTTTCATGTCCTCGGCCTTAACTTGTTGACAATTCGTACATTTGGCAATAAAACCCGCTATATCCTTCTTCATACCATTCCACCAATAGACTTCCAGTAGGTCATGATACATCTTGGTGTCTCCCGGATGAATAGAGTATCGTGATCCATGAGCCTGTTCTAATATTTTCTCCCTCAAATTATCAACATACGGAACACATAACCTACCTTGGTACCTAAAAACCCCATATCCCCCTTAGGAGAAAGTCCCTATGCACTTGGTAAGAACCGGTTCTTTCAATTCCATCAAAATAGGAGCAAGGTATTTCTTAGACTTCACATCAACTACAAAGGACGATTCAGAACTATGATGAACCATAGATCCACCCTTGGTGGAATCCACTAGTTGGACACCTAACTGGGCCAACATATGCACATCACAAACCAATTCCTTCTTCTCATCCTCTACATGAGCCACACTACCCATGGACAATCTACTTAGAGCATCCGCAACAACATTGGCTCTGCCGGGATGGTAGAGGACACTCATGTCATATTCTTGCAACAACTCTAACCACCTTCTTTGTCAGAAATTCAATTCTTTTTGGCTAACCACATATTGAAGACTCTTGTGGTCGGTGAAAACATCTGCATGGACCTCATAAAGGAAGTGCCTCCAAATTTTCAAAGCAAACACTGATGAGTCCATAAATTGGAGTCATTTAGGGCTATATTTTAATAGAGATTGTGTCCTTAAATGATTATTTTAACTCGATATATGATGAAAACCTTTAAGTTTTAGGTTTTTGAAGTTTGAGGAAAAGCATGGACACTACTTAGCAAAAAAGAGCAAAAAGAAGCCGAAAGAACGAAGAAACGAAGATTCGCAAATCGCATAACCAATTCGGAGAATTGCCAACATATCGCATATTCGCCTTTTGTTCTAGTGTGCTGAACCCTGAAGGAAAGGAAAAAATTGGTGTTGAAAAGGAGCAGTCGGCGTATCGCCGAATGACTCCGTGAAGCAGTGCCACATCGCCCAATGACTCCGTGAAGCAGTGCCACATCTAATACCACTAGATTGATGGCCTAAGGAGTGGGCTGACATGAGGTTCAGCTTGAGAGAGTAAACCCTACTCCCATATCCTAACACTCAGCTTGAGAGAGTGAGTGGGGTGTGTTCATGCGGCAAGAGGTTGTCCGAGAGGAACCCATTCGAAATAGGGTAAGTTGCTCGAGAGAGAATTTATTCCCACATAAAGCTTAGCCTAGTCAGTATTACTCTATAAATTTTCTATCAAAAGCATGTATCCAACAATTTGGTCTATCCCGTATTTCGGTCACATTCCAAGAATCCCCCTCTCATTGCTTGGGTTTATTTGTTAATTTTGTTGTTTTTACTTACTAGTGACAAAACCCCCATTGTTACTTGATACTCTTGTGTCCCCCTTTATTTACTGTGTTTTTAATCGTTAACTTCTTTAGCTACGATTAGCTTTATCACATTTGCGCTTAATCACTAATTTCCACGCCCACTCCTTTGGGACTCGACCCCAACCCTTTGGTTGGGTTACTATACTTTTGCACTATCGTAGACACTCGTACTGGAAGTTGTGTTGTTGATTACGCAAAACATCAAAATGGTGTTGATGAGTCTACAAATTGGATTTATTTAGGGCTATATTTTAATAGAGATTGTGTCCTCGAATGCTTATTTTATCTTGATATCTGATGAAAACCTTTAAGTTTCAGGTATTTGAAGTTTGAGGCAAATCATGTACACTACCTAGTAAAAAGGAGCAAAAAGAAGCTGAAGGAATGAAGAAATGAGATCCGCGAATCTCCAAACCCATTAGGTGAATCGCCAAAAGATAACATATTCGCCTTTTGTTCCAGTGTGCTGAGCCCTGAAGGAAAGGAGAAAATTGGTGGTGAAAAGGAGCAGTCGGCGTATCACCGAATGACTCCGTGAAGCAGTGCCACACTGCCCAATTATCCAGGATACAAAGATGATGAAGGCAAATGATGAAAGGCGACGAAGTAAACCAAAGGGTGGATCACCGAATGCATCGGCAATTCTCACTAACGTCGCCGAAAGATCCTTCGGAGCACATTTTCTAAAAACTATAAATACTAGTTCAGTTTTTATTCTTAAGGGATTTTTTACACTATTTTTACCTTGTTTTTAGATTATTGAGTTTTAGACAGAGTCTAGGAAATATTCTCTAAGTTTTGGAGAGGATTTTGAAGAACTTGGAGATTTCAAGGGTTTCATCTTCAAGAAACTGGCGTTAGGTCTCTTCGATTTTTCACCTTTTACCTATTTTAACACTTAATCTTGCATACCCATTGATGGAAACTGATATTGATATACATCTTTATCTCTTCTATATGTGTGCCTAAAAACCCCAATTCTTGGGGTGTGATTTTGTGTATATGGGTTAGATTAGTTGTTGGATCTTACTTATTGATAGTTTATTCGTAGTTTAAATGTGATTTCGTTTAGTGGTTGTGGATGAATCTAATGAAGTTGTAGTTGCAAATATAATCTCATATATGTGTTTTCGGCTTGCTCAAGAGAGAGGTCGTAAAACTATGACCACTAGGTTGATGGCCTAAGGAATGGGTCGACATGAGGTTCAGCTCAAGAGAGTGAACCCTAGTCCCATATCCTAACATTCAGCTCGAGAGAGTGAGTGGGGTAAGGAGTAGGCTGGTTTTCATGCGGCTAGTGAGTGTCCGAGAGGAACCCATTTGAAATGGGGTAAGTTGCTCGAGAGAGAATTTATTCCCATGTAAGGCTTTCCCTAATCACTATTACTCTATAAATTTTCAGTCGAAAGCATGTATCCAACAATTTGTTCTATCCCGTATTCCGGTCACATCCCGAGAATCCCCCTCTCATTTCTTAGGTTTTTTTGTTAATTATGTTGTGTTTACTTACTAGTGACAAAACTCCCATTGTTAATTGACACTCTTGTTTCCCCCTTAATTTACTATGTTTTTAATCGTTAACTTTTTTAGCTACGATTAGCTTTACCAAATGTGCGCTTGACCACTAATTTTCACGCCCACTCCCTTGGGACTCGACCCCAACCCTTGGTTGGGTTACTATACTATTGCACGATCGTAGATGCTCAGACTAGAAATTGTGTCGTTGATTATTCGAAATATCAAACACCACCGCCGCTAGTTCGTGATCATGAGTTGGATATTTCTTTTCATGTACCTTGAGTTGCCTTGAAGCATAGGCGATTACTTTCCCATGTTGCATGTGGACACGCCCCAAACCCACTCGAGAAGCATCACAATACACTACAAACCCATCATTACCCTCTGGTAAAGTCAACACTGGAGCGGATGTAAGCCTATCCTTCAATTCTTGCAAGCTTTTCTCACAAGCCTCCGACCACACAAACTTAGCTTTCTTTTGGGTTAAGGTCGTCAATGGACAGGCAATAGAGGAGAAACACTCAATAAACCTCCTATAGTAGTCGGCCAATCCCAAAAAGCTTCTAATATCTGTAGGAGTTAGAGGTCTAGGCCAACCCTTGACCGCCTTCATCTTTTTCTGATCTACCTCAATACCCACACCCGATACAATGTGACCAAGGAAAGCAACCAACTTAAGACAAAACTAATATTTACTAAACTTAGCATATAATTGGTGGTCTTTAAGGATTTGCAATACGATTCTCCAATGATCCATATGCTCTTCTTCACTCTTGTAGTAAATCAAAATATCAGCAATAAACACTATCATCAATATTTCAAGATAGTGCCTAAAGACCCTATTCATTAAATCAATGAATGCCACTAGGGCATTGGTCAACCCAAAACACATAACCACAAATTCAAAATGACTGTACCGGGTCCTAAAGGTCGTCTTGGGAATATCACATCCTCCTACCTTTAATTGATGGTAACCCAAATGAAGGTCTATTTTGGAGAAAAGGGTAGCCCCTTGGAGTTGATCAAACAAGTCGTCAATCCTAGGAAGTGGATACTTATTCTTTATAGTGACCTTGTTCAATTGACGGTAATCAATACACATCCTAAGGGACCCATCTTTCTTTTTCACAAACAATACCGGGGCACCCCATGGTGATATGCTTGGTTGAATAAAACCCTTGTCTAACAAGTCCTTGAGTTGTGCCTTCAACTCTTTCAATTCAGCCGAACCGATTCTATAGGGAGGGATAGATATGGGTTGTGTATCCGGCAAAAGATCAATCCCGAAGTCTATTTCCCGTTCGGGAGGAATTCCAGGAAAGTCATCCCAAAAGACTTCCGGAAACTCCCTCAATACGGGGACCGACTCTAAAGGAGGAGTCTCGGACTCAATGTCCATGACCCTAACAATATGATAGAAACACCCCTTAGAAATCAATTTACTAGCTTTTAGACATGAAATGAATCGACCTCTAGGGATTGAGCTTCCCTCCTTCCATTCCAAAATGGGCTCATTTGGAAATTGAAATTTACTACCCGAGATCTACAATCAATGGAAGCAAAATAAGCATGAAGCCAATCCATCCCCAAGATGGCATCGAAGTCCAACATATCAAATTCTATCAAATCAACCAAAGTGACTCTATGAGACTGTAACACTCCGGAAAATGGTAGGTTAAACTAGAGTCTAAACGTAAGGATGAACGTGTTGAATATGAGTTATAAGGTTCAAGGCCATGAGGCAAGTGCCATGTCCAAGGGGCCAAGCCAAAGCCAAAAGTCCATGGCTTCCCCTAGCCCTTAGCTACTGCCCCAACCTTCACGAGAAGGACCACGAGTTGTGGTCCTCACCACGGCTCATGAAGGTGGGCGTGGTTTTGCCTTGGCCTTGAAAGTTTGGCCACCAAATTCCGTAGATACTGCCTCAACTTCATGGCCATCACCATGGTCCGTGGTCTTGACCACGGACAAGGGATGCTCTCGTGAAGTTGCCTTAGGCAAATACCCAAATTGCCCCAAATGGAAAAGTCACTGCCCCAACTCCACGGGCATGACCACGTACTGTGGTCCACTTCTCGAGTCGTGAAGTGGCCCGTGGAGATGACTTGGGCGATGGAACTTTTGCCACAAAAATGGAGGCTACTGCCGCATATTCACGGGCAGGACCACGGTTCGTGGTCCTTACCACGGCTCGTGAAGGTGGCCTTGGTGCCTGGGCGTGAGTTTTAATTGGGGGTTAAACAAGTCTTTTACTTTTTATGTCTAATTAATGTGGGGCTGTTTTGGGTATTTTAGGGGTAGAATGTATATTCATTTTAAGTCATAGTTCACAAGACTTGGTCATTAATTCACAACACCAAAATATTTCCCTAAATCCCTCTTCTCTCCAATATTTCTCTCTCTATAGTTCCTCCATTGAAGAACACCAAGAACATGAAGATTAGGGATCAAGAATCAATCCTCTCAACTCCAAATCATGGGAAAAGCTTCAATTAAGGTATGGGTACCTTGATTCATGGAGCACTTTTTTCCATGGAGCCCTTCAAACTCTAATTTCAAAATTGGTATATTGTTCAAAAACTAGGATTTCTATTCTAGCCATGGGTTCTTCCTAAAAACGAATTTATTATGTTATTTGCATTATATTATGGATGATTTGATTTTTTGTGGTGATTTTTATGGTAAATTTTCCCATGAACCCATGTGTTACCCCATGACCCCAATTTCATGAATTATGATAGGTTTGTTGATGCAAGATGAAGACTATGAATTGTATCTATATTAGCCTAGTTGTTGAATCTTGGTTATTCATGCTTAAAGTAGTATTTTCTATGTGTTATTGTGAGACTTGGTTTATGACCATTGAACGGGGTAAGTTGTGAAGGTTTGTTCATGAAAGACGGAAGTTATATGTGAGCTTATAATCCACTTGAAAGTTAAAGATCTTATCACCATTGTGTAAATTGAGGTATTATGGAAAGGTTAATTCTCCCCTTACCCTATACACATATTCATGTATGACTTGTCTAGGATGGTGATATCATTGTTGCTTGATTGAAAGGCTATTTCTCATGATAACATTATGAATGTAATGTGAAAGTTCTACTCACATGTTAATGTTGATTCTAAGGTTGAAAGTACATTCACACCTTTAATGAATCTATGAGCTATTGTGATGAATTTTATTGAATGAAGGTTAGAGCACTCCTACACACATGTAAATGCAATTTAAAACTAATTATGTATAATTTGGGGAATAATGCTTAGCACCGAGTGGATATGGGCAATGAGGTAAAGACCCTTCCGCTAATGCAATAGGTTGGGTCATCTAAGTGAACTCATGAGATGGAAGCCCCTACGCTAATGAAATAGGGCGGGTTTCTAGAAGCAATCTTCCTATCCCATAACTATGTGCCAACATAGGACCTTAGCTAGTGGATCCACCTTATATCTATATATTTAGTTCTACCTTAGGCAAGTAGGACACCTTCTTTCGGTGTGGGGTTATACGACACCGGATTCCATGTAGCTCACATGGTCTATGTCGGTTATGGAAACTTTTACCTATATAATGAAGATAATGAATGAGACATGAAAGATATTATGACTTCTTGGTGAGTTTATGTAACACCCCGTAAAAAGTAGTAAGACCTAGCTAATGCTTGAAAGAATCTAGTAGGTGAAAGTAGAGCCTCACATGTGAGTTTGAAGTTGTAAACTTGATTAAACGATGTAATATGGTTTTTCAAGTTTAGTTTGAAGAAATTTTAGGCCAAACGTAAAGAAACAACTATAACGTCCGGAAACTAGTAATTTGAACTAGTGAGTTCTAAGAGCCTTTTCGTTGAAGTTTTGAGTGTTGTATGAGGGTGAAAACTTGTAGAAGTGAATTCCATACTTAGAACATCATGTTTAGGGGTTAAAATTCCGGGTACGACTCCCCAAGGACCACCCAAGGGGTCCTTGAGGAGGACCCCAAAACAGTCCCTAAAAGCTGTCAAAACAGCTTGACTCACGAGACCAATTGATGCCCCTTAGACTAATCCACGACCTGTAGGTCAAGGGCGTGAGTTAGGACTTAGTATAGGGAGGCTTGGCCTTCAATTTTGAGCCCCAACCCCAATCCACGGAACCACAGTACGGTCAGTAGACCCATCCACGGTCCGTGGATGGGTGGGCATGAATGGGGGCAGTTTTTCCAAATTTTCATTTTAGTAAGGGTTTTTAGTTTTAGTTAGTTATTTAATTAGGGGGTTAGGAGGGAAAATTAGGTAACTAATTAAATTCCTATATAAATTATTTTAAGTCATTAAAACACTTCATTAACTCATTCAACTAAAGACCCCAAATCAAAACCCCAACTTCCTTTCCCTTTCAAACATTTTCTCTCTAGAACCCCCATCGAAGAACAAAGGAATAGATCAATATAGGGATTGGAGATGGAAGATTTTTCATAGGATTTTGGAAGGATTATACACTTAAGGTATGTATACCCTTCATTCTTGGGTAGCTATCCCCCAAGAAATCCCTTCAAAGTGTGTTTCTAAGACATCCAAAATCTAGGGTTTTACTCCAAACATGGGTCTTATTCTAAAACGCTTTTTATTGTTTAATTATGATTTATTATCATTTATTGTTATGGTTTATGGTTATATTGTTGTCGTATTGATGATTCTTGATGAAAATTCCTCTTGGACCCATGGTTTCCTTTTCTTCCTAAATTGTGAACTAAGTTGTGACTTGATTGGCCATGGAAGTTGGTAATTGATTATGTTTATGCTTAATTTATAATTGAATAATGAAATACCTCTATTTATTATGGTAATTATATAATGTTAGGGTTGATGTTGATTCATGATCTTGAAGGCAATTTACTAGGGTTGTATATGTTGATGAAGATTATATTTGAACTTGTTGATCCACTTGAATGGTGGAGGTGTTTAATTATGATGTAGTTAATTTATTATTAGTATAATTATACATGTATTCTTGATTAACCTATGATTCTAGAGTTATGTCATGAAAGCGGCAAATTGAGGGTTTAAATGTGATCCTTCGAGAATGATGAATTTCTTCATGTAATGCCTTAGAGTAGATCACCTAGACTTGAATTGGTTTAGGGTAATCCTTATAAACATGAATTTACTTGATTATGATATTATGTGCATGTTGATGAGTACTTGAATTATAATGTGTCAATCATGATGTAATTAATGTATTGATGAGTTGTTGGATCATGGTATTCCCTTATATATTGTGCTATTTCTATATGCTTTGGATGAGTTAGTCCATAGCCCTTGAAAGTAATATTGTGAAGGTTTGTGCATGTTGATAAGATTGTGTGTGGACTCATGATTTACTTAGACGTTGAAAGTCCTATGAATATTGTGTATATTGTGGTATTTTTGAAAAGTCCATTCTTCCCTTACCCTTACACTTGATTATGTATAACTTTTCTAGGATGATGACGATATTATTGTGTTGATGTTGATTCTATATGACCATGTGAATTACTTGGACAATAATGATCCTATATTTGATGTTGTGGTATTGAAGTAAGATCCCTCTTCCCTATACCCTATACCCTTGGTTATATATGAAGGAGGTAGGTATGTTTATGATAGGATTGTGGTGTTGCTTGAAAGGACATTATCATAATCACACTACCACTACAATGTGAAAGGCTTACTCACACACTAATGCTTCTACAGTGAAAGTATCATTCTCACTTGAAGAAACCTTTGAGCTAATATGATGATACATTGACTTGAATGTCTAATTCACTTTCTTGTGACTATAAACCTAAGTAAAGGTTATTAGTATCTTTTAAAGGGAGTAATGCTTAGCACCGAGAGGATATGACAATGAGATAGGGGATTTTACGTTTAGCAAGTCTGGCTTGCTGATATAGGATATCTCATGGGATGGAAACCTTATACGTTTAGCAAGTCCGAGTTTCTAGTAGCAATCCCCTTGTCCCATAACTATGTGCCCACATAGGTCTTAGCTAGTGGATCCACCTAAATAGCTAGAATGTACGTTCTACCTTAGGCAAGTAGAACACCTCTTTTCGGTGTGGGGGTAGAACACCAGATTCCATGTAACTCACATGGTCTATGTCGGTTAATGCAATCTTTCCCTAAATAGTAATAAATGAGCAATCGTAAGAACATGAACTTTAAATAGGGATTCTTGAGGGGTATTACTTAGTATGAGTGGGGTTATGGGACTCCACTTAGGCATTGCACAAGTAAACTCTAAGAGGGGTTTTGGTAAGGTTCTCTTATATTGTAATTACTTGTGAATAATGAATGTCTTTAATTTTATGTATATTATTGGTAACCTAAATGTGATACTTAGAATTTGGTAGGGTTATGGGATCTTACCTTTTCATTGCACTAAATGTCCCTCTTATGCATGTTTTAAGGATTTTGTGCATGGTGTCCATACTTAGTGCAATTCATTATGCTAACCCATATTTTCTACTTTATTATGAGTGTAGGTTCCGGCCGTTGATACCACTACTATTTCCTCCAAGGAGAAGCTCAGGTTGACTATTTCCCCAGCTTGGTGAGTCCTCAAGTTCGAGGACGAAGTTGCTATTGATTCTAGTTTCTAGTTTACTTCCTATGTTTAGGACTATATCGTATTTCCTATATTCGGAGATTTTATTGATGTAAGGGATTATACCCTATTTGTAATGTTATGTTTAGATGGTGATGAGACTAGTCTAGTTCCTATTTTCCTAAATATGAAGGAGTTGGCTTCGATTGTAAAAGTTTTTAAATTTCCATATTTTTCTATGTCTTTATGCGATGATGAATGTTAATGGCTTGTATAAGACCACTTTGGGGTCAAGTACACCGTGTTACGACTAGGGGGTGCTCTCGGGTCGTGATAGTTTACTTAGTAGGAGTGGGGGTATGGGACTTCTCTTCCACATTGCACAAGTTGACTTAGTAGGATATTGTGAGATGGTTCTCTTGTGTTGTGATGAAATATGAATGTATGCATGTATGTTGAATGGATAGTTGATATGAATGACTTTCCTTATGTTCAAGTAATGTACATGACTAGTTCCTTGTTGATGATTATTGACCATGATGAGGTCCAAAGGTGACATGTATGACCAAGGTAGCTTCAAAGAAGTACTTGGTATGGTTGGTATTATGGGATGCCAACCATGCATTGCACAAGTATTCCTTAGGGGTTTCTACGGTGTGGGAGTTACCATGTTGTGACTATAAGTGTGATTACTACTTGTCTTTGATATTTGAAATATATGTTGGTTTCCAAATTTGATAAATGCATTCTTTCCAAAGAAAATGTCCTTTTCTTTATCATGTTTTAAGGATTTTATACATGTTTCCATACTTAGTACAATTTTGTGCTAACCCCTTCTTCCTTCTACATCTTAATGTGTGTAGGTTCCGGCTAGGTGACTTTCACTCTCCTTTTGAAAAAGACATGGATTGCTTATCTCCAAGTTGTGGTGAGTCTTCAAGTTCGAGGACGAGATTTCCTATTTCTTAGTTTCATTTTGTATCTTGTATATTGAGACTTTTGTTGATGTAAAGGGCTAAGTCCCAAAACTTTATATTCCTATGTTGAGATGGTGAATGAGACACAGTCTAGTTTTTCCTACTACTTTCTTTTATGAAAAGTGAAGTTGAACTTCAATTGTAAAGTTTTAATTTTTTGCGCATTATTTTATGTCTTATGTAATGATGTCACGCCCCGAGAGTAGCCCCTAGACGTGACCGGCGTAATTGACCCCGAAGGGGTCGCATACAAGCCTCAAGCATTCATGAACATAAAAGCATAGGAAAAATAGTGCGGAATTACAACTTTTCTTACAATTGAAGTCTTTTATAAAATGAAAGAGAGTCTATGACACTATGTCTCAAACCATCTATTATACTTGGAACAAAACTCTTGAAATACAACTTTAGGGACACGACCTTTACAACAAAGTCTGAAACATAAAAGAAAGACAATAAAGGACATTTGGTCAAGTCCTCGAATACTATGAGGACTCACCAATCTACTTCTTCTTGATCTATAATGGTCCTTAGCCCGAGGATGTAATCCAATATCTCCAAAGCCTACACTTATAGCTAGGAAATGTAGAAAGAAGGGTTTAGCACGAAAACGTACTAAGTATGGAAGCCATGCACAACACCATTAAAACATGCAAAAAAAGGGACATTTCATTTAAAATTATGACATATGCCATTTTTGAACGTCATCTTTGAAATAGTTGGAGAATACAACCAATAAGGCAACTCACACACATTTCATTACAACATGAGAGATATCAATATAATACCAAGCACAGTCTCCAATATCAACATGATACAAATCCCAATACTCACAATATATGGCCTCTAATCACAAATAATAGAAAGTCAAATACCAATATCATCTCATCATGAAGCAATCATCACGTAAGAAAGCTCCAAGAAACACTTGTGCAATGTATGAAAACTAACATGCATTTACAATGTACAACACAAGTCAAGATCATATTTATACTCATTTCATAGTAAATACATAACCTTAGTAATCCCTAAGGAACCCTTGTGCAATGTGTGGTTGGCATCCCATAATACCAACCATACTAAGTACTCCCTTGAAGCTACCGTAGTCATTCACTTCATATTTAAACCTCATTAAGAGCAATAGTTACAAATAAGGAAATAGTCATGTACATTACTTGAATAAAAGGAAAGCCACTCATAACAACTATCCATTCAATATACATGCATGCATTCAAATCTCATTGTAATGCAAAGGAACCATCCCATGACATCCTACTAAGTCTACTTGTGTAATGTGGGAGTGAAGTCCTATACCCCCAATCCTACTAAGTAAACTCACCAAGAAGTTATAGAATAATCCCCATCTCATTCATTATCATCATTATATAGGGAAAGGTAGCCATAACTGACATAGATGACCATGTGAGTTACATGTAATCCGGTGTCGAGTAACCCCACACCGAGAAAGGTGTCCTACTTGCCTAAGGTAGGACTACAATGTCTAGCTATAAGGTGGATCCAATAGCTAAGGTCCTATGTTGGTACATAGTTATAGGATAGGGAAATTGCTTCTAGAAACCCGCCCTATTGCATTGGCGGAGGGGCTTCCATCTCATGAGTTCCCTAGTGGTGACCCTCCCTATTGCATTGGCGGAATGGCATTTATCTCATTGTCCATATTCATTCGATGCTACGCAATATTTACCAAATTATACATCATTAGTCTTGAATTGTATTTACATATGTGAAGGAGTGCTCTACCTTTCGTTCAATACATTTCATCATATAGCTCATTGATTCATTGAAGTGAGAATGTACTTTCAACTTTAGAGTCATAATTAGTATGTGAGAATAACTTTCACACCAAGATCATGTGTTCTCATGAGAATGGACTTTCAATCAACACAATAGGATCAACATGGTTTATGTACATTTCATGCATAATAATGAGTAAAGGTGCATATGAGAACTATACTTTCAATTAACACCATTTGATTACATCATAACATGTTTATGCATGAAGTGTATGTGTGTGTCTAATTGTCCTTGCAACAACCCAATAACAACATTATCATCATCATTGACAATTCATATAATAGCAAGTGTAAGGTTAAGGGAAGAACATCCTTTCAACCATACCAAATTTACACATTAGTCATAGGAGATTTACTTGCTAAGTGAATAAATGGTTTATACACATCTTGCATTCATGCGCAAACCTTCACAATATGCCCTTCAAGGGCTATGGACCAACTCATCCCAAGCATATAGCAATAGCACCATAGATAAGGGAATACCATGATCCAACAGCTCATCAGTACATTAATCACATCATGATTGACACATAATACTTCAAGTATTCATCAACATTCTCATAATATCATGATCAATTCAATTCATGTTTAGAAGCAATATCCTAAATCAACTCAAGTTTAGGTGATATAATCTAAGGCATTACATGAAGAAACACTACAAGAAAAAGCCTTATTTAAGACCAACATTTTGGGACGAGCTAATAATCTTGTCTCTAAAGATATATCTATTAGGAAGAGATTATATTTTGGTCCTTATTTGTGTATTTTATTGCGAAGGTATTAAATCTAGTCCTTAAAAAACATACTAACTGGTCCTAAATTGTAATTGAAGCTTTGAGCGGGAGATGGTTTGCCAAATTTAATAATAAAATATATTTTAAAAAAAACTAAAACTGTGTTTTAAAACAAGTATAGTGACAAGGATCCTTTGTTTTCTTAAAACACATACTCGTCTCAAACTTTCCCTTTCCTCAAATCTCAACGCCGCAACTATCTGATCTAATATCAACGCCGCAACTATCTGACCCAATCTCAACGTTGATTGTAGATTTTCATAGCAGCTCAGCCCTAAATCGAATCTGGTGTCTTCTTCCTTTCGTCATTGCTTCTCAGTTGGAAAAAGAATTCTATCGCAGATCTACTAGAAAAAGAATTTCAGGTTGGTTCCTCTTTAGATCAAGTTGCTCTTTATTTCTTCCATGTATTGATGTCGTTTTTTCGTGTTTAATTTCAGTCTCTTCTTCTTCCTCTTTTGTAACATTAAATGGGTATATGGTTTCAGAATCTGATCTCTTTTCTTTTGTATAATCAGTGGAAAAATTATTGGGTTGAGATATCTAATAGACAATTAATTTTTTTAAGTGTATTATGTGGTTGAAGATTCATATCTCATATAAAGTGCACATATCGAATTCAAAAAAATCTAAGTATTTCATGAGTAATATTCTAGTTTATATACTGTGTTGAAATTTTGTGAGCCAAATAAGGATTAGTCCTATTATTCATGTTGAACTTTTTATTTTACATTTGGAAAGGTTTCGACTAAATAACTTTTTACCTTAGAGTTGGTCTATGTGAATTTAAATTTCACGTTCAAATTTGTATATATGTTTACCAATAGGTACTGTGATTTACAGAGGGATGAGTCTTGATCAGTAGGTTGGGCATAATACATATTTGGGTTTGGAGTAGGTTGGGCATAAACATAAGGATCATATTCTGGTGTATAGTCCACTGGTTCGGATTACCCCGAGACTGCTGCTTGTTTGAAGGGCTACGACACCATTGAAGGTGGATGGTTTTGTCCACCCAGTTTAGTTCCACTTAAGCTCGTAGAGCTTCCTCAACGCATCTTCTATTGGTAAATTAAACAAAAATCACAATGTTTGCCTTCTGGTATTTACATGAAGCAGTTAATCATAATTTTCCAAAACCTGCCTGAGGTGATCAACATCTATTACATTGGAATCCAAGTTTCCAATGAAAATAGTCGTATTAGTAGGGTCATTCTCATTTTGAGTTCCAGTACTTTGATTATAAAAGCATGCATCTGGCCACCAACATTCTTGTTAGCTGCAAGACTAATGTACATAGGCCTAGTGTAGAAAACTTCCATTTATCTTAGTCATAGTGCGTACCTTCTCACTCTTATCCCCAAATCTAACAAATGGATAACCTTTTTTGTGCCCTGTTGCCCTATCTGTTACAACATTAGTTCCATAGATTGAGGGATAATTGGCCTTGAATGTCTCCTGAAGCATGTAATCTGTAACATCACCTGCCAAGCCACCTACAAATAATGTGTATTCAAGAGTATTATCTGAATGTTTTTCTCCCAAATCAAGTGTTGTCCAGTGAGCCTAATTTTTTTGCTTAATATTAGGCATCAAGGTACCATTGTATGCTTGTAGTTGTAGATTCCTTTCCACAGTTGCATGACTAGTAAGTCTGTACATATGAATTTAAATTTCAAGTTCAAAGTTAAGAAAATGTTACTTCTATTGTGATTTAGTGAGGGATAGTGTAGTGTTCTGGAGTTTTGACATATAGCCGACATAAAATATAATTACGATTTCTAATTTTCTTGGTTGTTTCTTTATATATTAGTTTGAGGATGCAACTAAATCATCCTGAACTATTAGGAGAAGCTAGTTTATGGGCCATGTTTTTATTATCACAAGTGACTACAAACAAGAAGTTTTTTTAATCACTGGCAACTATTTTGTGTGAGTACAAAGCTATACAAGATTATAGGCCTTAGAATATGTAATTTTTTATGTTTCTTAGTGCCATCTGATTGTTTTTTTTGTCAAAATATTGCATTTTGTTCGTCATTGAAAACCAAAAGTTACAAGTGATTTGAGGGAACTGTACAATAAGCCTTCCTATCAGAAAATTAGATACTTCATCTTATCTTATCTTAAGTTGAGTTAAATGCAACAGGGGGAATAACCCATATACAAGTTGCATAATCCTCCAGCAATTTAAAACATAAGGATAAGAAATAAGTCTAGTAGGTCTCTTTTGGTTCTTACTGATGGAATTTTCTATCTATCCAAATTCAAAAGTCCCTTGATTTAATTCGAGAATATGATGAAGTCAGTGTATGTGGGAACTTTGTTCCAATTGTGTACCATAGAAGGAAATCTATCAGCTTGTTGGCATCAACATGGTAGTGGCTAATAATCCTATATTGGTTTAATAGATCCTTAATATCATTAGAAGAGTAGTTTTCTTGATACACTAGTTAAGGTCAAACAGCATGGCCTTAGCGTTGGTCGAGCTACTAGTTCCATCTCCCAAAGGTTATAAAAAGGCCATGATGAATCTACTTTTATTATCCCTGACAACATCTACTGCGCTGCATACTTCCCTGTTTACATGAGCCATAATTAATTTTCACATTCATTTGAAAACAAATTTTAATATGTTTCTGCCAGTAGAAATTAAAGAGTAATATGATTGATGAACTGCAGTAGTTCCAGAAGATTGAGGGTAGTTTTAGGGTATGTTTGTGCTAATAGTTCCAGCAGATTGAGGGTAGTTGATGAATTGCAGTAGATCAATCCAAGAAAAAACTATCAGACTTAAAAGGTTTTTATCACTTACTTTTAAAACTCTACCAAGTGAGTTCTTTACGTAACTTTTGCAAGAAGAGTTGCAACATACATACCTTCTCCTGATAAGAATTTCCTAGAATGCAAAGTAGCAACTATATTGCTATTTTTCATAGTTGTAGCTGGCTTAGATAGTGGCCTTCGAGGCCAACCAACTTGTCAAACACATCAAATGTTATCACAACATTAGTTAAGCTTTACAACATCTCAGAAGAGATTATTTCCAGATGCATCAGTAGGAACACGAAAACACAAATTAAAATTTCTGTAAAATGTATCAGTAGGACTCCATCTGCCGAAACTATTAGCCTCCAGCCACAATTGATAGATGAAGCTGTGGAACATACACATGCATAATCGGTTGTCATTTAAATCGTTGTGAATACTATCAATTAGCTCTAGATGAGGTTTTCACACACAACAAGTTTCTGCCCAGTTTTTGTTCATTCCCTGAGCTTGGGACAAAAGAGGCCTTTGTTTCTGCACCTTTGTGCTCCTATGGCTAAAGTACATTACCTTCTTGTTGCTGTATCATCCTAGTGCATAACAAGTGAAGTTTGTTTGATGTATAGTGCTCTGCCTTACCTCAAGGGATCCAATAAGTATTCTCTTAGGAAGTCAAGAAAATGGAACTTCTCTTTCGATTACTACTATGCAAGACATGTTGCCCACGGTATCTATGTCCCAGGAAGTACGCACATGTATGGTTACATGCCCAGATATAGAATGAAAGATCTCTCCCAAATTGAAAAAGGAGTACACTCTGTCAAAATGTAGTTGTTGGTCATTGCATTTACGCAGAGCAATTTTAATCTTAATCAATGTATTTCAATCTGTTCAGTTTTTTCTTATTAGTTTAGACAATAGAACAATTTGCATTAAATATAATAATAATACATCTCAAAGTTTATCTATCTAATAGATTTTTTTTTTTTGCAGCTTTTATTGATGCTTCTGGATAACACTTGATGAAGATTGAAACATTAAATTTTATGCCCAACTTTTGTTCATTCTTTAGTCAAGAAACAAGTTTTGAAAAGATGCACAAGCTCATTATTAGTTTGCTACGAATCTTATGGAAAACTTTATATCATAGTCTAGCTCGGATGTTAGCTACATTTTATTGTCAAGCAAATATTGCTGAAACTATGATCATGGCATGGGATGTGAACCAATTAATTAATCATACTCTTTATCTCTACCTTCATGTCTCTATATCTTCTCTCTCTCTCTATATATATATATCATTGTTTTTAGTCGAGATTTTTAGTAGCAATTTGATATTTGTTGAAATGTATTGGTGGTCAATCTAGGACCAGAAGTATTACTAGTCTCTAAAGGCCAATCTAGGACCAGACTTGTTACACTTCTCAAATGAATAATCAAGGACTAGAAATGATGCTTGTCTCTAAAGCTATTCTAAGACCAAGTCTTTAATGGTCGCTAATTATTACTAGGACCAGGTCGTTCTCTTCTCTAAAGATTAAGAGCACGAGTTGTTGGTGGTCACTAATATATTTTAACGACCTGAAAATAAGACTTCCCCAAGATATCTATGGTCTATTTGAGACCAGAAGTGTAGTCTCTAAAATGATTTAGCGGCCAGATTTGTTCCTCGTCCCAAATCCTTTTAACGACCAGTCCTTTTGACCTGTCGTTGTTGACCAATAGCGATGGAGGCTTTTAGGACGGGTGGCGACCAGTTTTTTCTGGTCCCAAATGCTCTTTTGGGACTAGATTTGGACTTTTAGGGACTAGATTTCCCTTCCTTAGAGGCTGTTTTTCTTGTAGTGAAAGTCATCATTCTTGGAGGATCATCTTTAAACCCTAAATTTGTCTATTTCATGACACAACCCTAGACTATATCGATTCACCTTAGAAATCTTAGGTTAATCAAGTATACATGTAGAATCATACTTAGTCATATCTAGGGTTTGTAGGGAAGAGGAACCTTATCTCAACACCACAACACACATGACAAGTAAGCACCTCCACCTTTCAAGTGGATCAACAATTCATACATAGGATACATGATAAGTAAACACCTCCACCATAAGTAGATCAACAATTCATAACTAGGATACCTACCACACAGAATTCCTTCATTCATGGCCCTCAAGGCTATCATCAAGATTCCACCCTAATTTTTGAAATTAGAACATCATATAGGGTAACATCATGATACAATCACCAATTCAAAGTAAACATATTAGATTATCAACCTCCATTCGTCAATCAACCCATAGAAGGGTCTACAATTGAGAAAGAAGGGGAATACATGGGTCATAAGGGGATTTTGTTCATAAACCAACAATACACCATAATCCACCCACAAATTATCATATATAAACATAAACAATCACAATTGAACAATTTAAAAGTTTTTAGAAGGTGACCCATGCTATTTATTGAAAACCTATAAATTAGGGAATTTGAAAACATAGTTGAAGGGGCTTCTTGGTGATAGTTAACCAAGAATGAAGAAATCCCATACATTAGGTGTAGAATCCTTCAAAAATCCTATGAAAAAGCATCCATATTCAAGCCCTAGATTTATCTCTTCTTTTTTCTTCAACGGGGGTTCTAGAGAGAAGATTTTTGAGAGGGAAAGGAAGTTGGGGTTTTGATTTGGGGTCTTGGGCTATAATGAGTTAATGAAGTGTTTAATGACATAAATTAGTTTTGTATATATATATATATATATACACACTATATTAAACAAATCCTACTAAAAACAACTAATAAAAGAATTTCCTAAACTAATCCACCTAAGGCCGAAACTAGGCAGCTTATATTTGTGGTTCACGAGACCCCCATCCACGGACCGTGAATGAGATCACGCCCCGTACTGTGGGATCTTGATTTAGGTCTGTGACTTCTTCATGGTAGCCTTGACCTACGGAGTAAGACCAGGAGCCGTAGATCAATCTACTGGCCGTGGATTGCATCCGTGGTTCACAAGTTTTTGCCAACTTGTGTGAACTTAGGCAGCCTTGGAGGTTAGACTTTAGGTTCCTCTCCAAGGGACCTTGGTTGGTCTTTTGGGGGTCGTACCTTGACGTTTAATCCCTAGACACCCCATCCTAAGCTCGGGAAGTGAATAACCAACCTAAAACCAAACATCAAACTCAAACGCTCACATGTGAGGCTCTAATTTCACCTACTAGATTCCGTCAAGCATTTGCTATGTCTTACTAGTTTTTACGGGGTGTTAGATTATCCCCCCGTTAGGAATATTCGTCCTCGAATGACACTAGAAACACTTTTTGGAATTGAAGACTCGAGACTAGCAGCCCAAACAAGCATGAAATATCACAATAAAGCATAACTCAAAATACAATATTCACAATGTGCATTCGTTCAAAGGAGGTAACATCAACTCCAATTCAACATGATCAATGCAATACATGGAAGTAGAAACTACATCTACAAACTCAATATGCTTGAAATGCAACATATCTCATGTTCATAGGAGAAACTACCTTCTCCGAGTCATAGTATGCTCAACATCCTCTCATGAAGCTCATATGCCATTACTTCTCATAACAAGACATTTTATAGAAGGAGGAATTCCTCAACTCCAACCCAAGGCATGCTCATAAATTTTTCTAATGAAGTACAATAGGTAACTCATAATTAATGCACCATAACATGAGCAAAAACAATTTCCCCTAAACTCATTTTCTTTCAAACACAAGTTTGCATGAATGTACATCATATAAAGAAGTCATGGAAACAGATAAGCACATAACAACAATGTTAGCTAGGCACAACATCTCCCCCGTGGGAGAGAGCCTATACCAACTCCATTAAACATATCCAAACACATAATCATAGGAGGGATTACACTTGATGATTAAAAGCAAGCTCAACATAACAATATGGAGCCAATATGCCATGTCATTACAAGCATAACAAAGCATGTTCATCAATCATCTCATGAAGTCAAATATGCCATCATCATACTAAAAATGTAACTCAACATGAGGAAAATGCAAATCATGAAAAACTCACTTTATATGAAATACGAATCTTTCGAAAACATGCACATCATAAGGAGATCATGGAAATATCTAAATTATTCATGACTCCTAGACATGGAACAACTCCAAAAAGGAACTCTTGGTCTCTAGCTAGAATAGGAATATAAGCAAAGATGAGGATACCGGGACTTTCAATCAATGTTGCTACTCAGGCACATGATCTCCTGTCACGACCCGGGAGCACCCCCTAGTCGTAACCGGCGTACTCGACCTCGAAGAGGTCTAATACAAGCCTTTTAGCATTCATTCATCGCATAAACACTAAAACCATAAGGAATTTAAAACTTTATTTACCAAGAAAACATTTCAAAGAAATGTTTATAGCAAGCGGAAGACTTTCTAGACTTTATACATGATGTCTCGAACCATCTAATACTTTAGAGTACAAAATTTCGGGACT
>JAJOOO010017187.1:0-29032 GCA_029582685.1 Solanum piurae | reverse complement strand
TCTGATCGTTTGTTTGTTTCAATTTATTTTTTATGTTTTGATTTGATAGAAAGTTAAAAAAAAAAGTAAAAGATAATTTATTTATTTTTGAATTTTATGGTGTTAAATAAAGATATATCAAATATATTTTAAAAATGAATTATGCGATCTAAAATATATCATGTAGAAAATTAAAATTAAAAAGTGATAAAAAAACAAAGATTTTTTTTCAAACAGATTTAAAAAGAAAAATATGACAAACGATTAAAATAGAGGAAGTATAATATTAAATTTCATTTTCTTTCTTTAATATTTGATACAATATTTAATATTTATATATAAAAAAACACCTATCATACTGAAGTATATATAATTGAACTTACTATGTAAGTTGAATCGAACAAATATTGTGATTACCCATTCACTATATTGTATAATATTAAAATCAAACTTAAATTATTAAATTATGAATATAATATTAAAAATTTGAAAATCAAAATCATCGAACTAAAATTTTCACTTACTTATAATGCCACCTTAGTATATACCACACGTGGAAGAAGAAAAGAAAAGTCAATATTTCTTTAAGAAGTTACTCCGTAAGTGGCAACTGGCAACTTTGACAAAGTCCTCTTGTTAGATGAGAACTGTTACTTTCATTTTTTTAAAATACTCAGAAATATCATAGTAATATGTTTTGAACGCAAGTAAAAGTGATGAAAAGCATAAAATATATGTATCAATTTTATGCTAAAAGTATAAAAAGGAAACAACTTATTTCCATTTCGGATGATTTAGTTTAGATATATTTTTATTGGAGTTTCTTTGTACATTATAAAATGATTACATTCAAAGATGAATCAACTTTCTTCTTCTTTTTTTGAATCATGAGTCAACTTTAATATACGGCTCCCACCAAATTTTAATAGGAAAAAGAAAAGAAATTTCATCAGATGCAACTTACTCGACCCTTTTATCTAACACGTACGTTTCAGTTGACGTCCACCAACCAAATAAACAATTGCTATAAAAAATTTAAAGGGACCAAATTCTCGCTATAAATAACTTGTTATCCTAATATCTTTTCTGTAGGAATATAAGACAGAATGTATGGAAAATTTTCTGTATTTTCTTATCATTAATGTACAGATTTCTAGCACTATTTATACATGTAATTGCTGAAAAGGAAATGTAAAACAGAATCAATGTATTTACTCTAATTCTGGATGATTTTATTCTTTACCATATATACAATTATTCTTTCTACAGCTGTGTATCTTGTGAGCTGTGTATATCTTGTGAGTTGTCAATTCCAATATCAAATCAATTCAAATCAAACGAGCCCAATAGATAGCTGGCCCAACTTGTCTGTAAGGAGTCCATTCTCCTCTTTCTTATCTTGGTTTACAATGTTAACATGAGTGGTTCCTTTTTTTGTGTGAATGCAACCTCTTATCTCCAACATTTTCATACAATATCCCATTACTAAAACCTTCATCCTACTCCTTTCATCAATATTTCCTTTTGCCTTAAACAACTATGGCTCCTGCTCTTCAACAACCAACTCTATCTGAAACAATAACCACCAATGCATCATCAGAAAACAACAACGTTACCATCACTGGAAAGATATACACACGAGTTCGTCTTGCTACAAAATCTGATCTATCTCATATCTACCAATTGTTTTACCAAATCCATGAATATCATAAGTATACTCATTTATACAAAGCTACTGAGTCCTCCTTAGCTAACTTGCTCTTTAAAGAAAATCCTCTTCCACTTTTCTACGGGCCATCCGTACTTCTACTTGAAGTCTCTCCAACCCCTTTTAACGAACCCACCAACGAAGACGAAGGGTTCAAGCCCGTCCTTACAACTTTCGACCTTAAATTCCCCGTGGTGGAAGGACAGGTTGAGGAATTCCGGTCCAAATATGATGATAAGAGTGATGCTTACATCGCGGGGTATGCTTTCTTTTACGCAAATTACTCATGCTTCAATGACAAGCCTGGATTCTATTTCGAGAGTCTTTACTTCAGAGAGAGTTATAGAAAGTTGGGAATGGGGAGTTTGTTGTTTGGGACAGTTGCATCTATTGCTGCAAATAATGGCTTCGTATCGGTAGAGGGAATAGTAGCAGTTTGGAATAAGAAATCATATGATTTTTACATAAATATGGGAGTTGAAATATTTGATGAGTTTAGGTATGGCAAGTTGCATGGTGAAAATCTTCAAAAGTATGCTGATAACAAGGACAAAAATGACCAAGGAAGCAGTTAGTGTGCTTTCTTTTAATAAAAATATTGAAAATTCAATTCATACATTTCTATTTGTAATCTTGTAAACTCAAATGCTCATTACATTTGTATTAATTTTAAATTTGTTATCATATATATAACATAATATATGTCACAATCATTATTTGGGAATTCACAGGTTTTCCTCCATTCTTAGGCTAATTCGTTAGGCCCGTTTGGCCGTATCATAATATGGAATCATGAGATGAAATTGAAATTTTGTTTGGACATGCGATATGAAATTTTTGTGTTGTATATTTTCTCATAAACATAAGAATCTCATAAGCTGTAAAACTATTAAAATAGCCTCAATTATTTATTCAATCTTACCAAATAAACAAAAATTTATAAAATCGCATAATAAATTATTATAAAGTTATTTGTTTTCCACTTAAGTAATTGTTTCATCAAACTTTAATTTAATAAAAAAACTGAACATAAATTGTAGTGAACTAGTCTTGAATATAATCCTCTCACATAATAAGGACAATCTCCTCGCGTTGAACTTGCAATTCTTAATCATGTGACCCAGAAGACGAACCAACATTGTTACTTTTAGCCATTTGTTGGTCAACATCATCCGCAAATATATTTTCATGTTCATAGACCATAAATATTTCATCACTCCTTTGGTATTCTCGCAAATAATTATGTAACACTGCACAAGCTATGACAATTTTCACTTGTGTGTCAATATCATAATGGTTCATGTCTTGTTTCAGTATTCTGAAACTATTTTTCCAAGCTCCTCCAAAAGTTCGTGGGGTTATTTTAACAAATTCCATATCATGATTTGAGATATTTTTAATACAAAAATTGATCCACAAGTTTATATTTTGTTAAAACAACCCCACATTTATTTCTACCTAACCATTTAATTCATATGTAAATAAAATTTATAATTACATCATTACTTTTTAAAATTTATTATTTTTACCAACATAAAATTTATTATTCTCACCAACATATAGTCTCTTTAACTCACACCAACCGATTGTTGAATAATAAATTTGTTCTCTTTATTTACTACAACACCTAATTTATTACTTTTACCGTTTTGTATTTATTACAACTCAAAGTAACAATGTTGGTTCGTCTTCTCGGTCACATGATCGAGAAATGCAAGTTCAACATGAGGAAATTGTTCGTACTATGTGGGTGAATTATATTAAAGACTAGTACACTACAATTTATGTTCAATTTTTTTTTATTGAATTAAAGTTCGATGAAACAGTTACTTGAATGGAGAACAAATAGCTTTGTAATAATTTATTATGCGATTTTATAAATTTTTGTTTATTTGGTAAGATTGAATAAACAATCGGGGCTATTTTAATAATTTTACAACTTATGTGATTCTTATGTTTATGAGAAAATATACAACACAAAAAATCCATATCGCATGTCCAAACAAAACTTCAATTTCATCTCATAATTCCATATTATGATCATATCATGATACCATTTCGCATGGCCAAACATGCCCTTAGTATACTCCCTTTATTTCAGAATTTGTGAGGCAACACACACCTATTAAGAAAAATATTCACTATTGTCCTTTGTGAAATCATAAATATAACTTTTGAAGTAGTGCAATTTATTTTCTAGAAAATATAAAACTTTAATAAGAAAAAAGGGTAAATATGAAAAAAAATTCAAACATTCATCTTAAACTTTAAACAATTCAATTATTTTAAACAATAAAAAAAATATTAAAAATTCACTTAATATGAAATGGAAGAAGTATAATTTTACAAGCTAATAACGGAAACCTCCAAACTTAGAAAAATAGCTATAATATAACTTTTGTTAAAACCTATTGAAAATTCCAAGGTTCGTTACGTAATGACTAATAATGTGCATACTCATCTATCAAGTGTATCCTTATCCTATTTAATTTGTTGATGTCATTTGCACCATTGTTTTTATTTTGGAATGATATTTAATTTTTAAATATATTAATTTATTAATTACATAAATTTATTATATTTTGACATAAGAATATATATACAAATTTAAAATATAAAATAAACAAACTAAAACAAAATAATCAAATTAACCTTAGATATCAAAATAAGCATGTTAGAGAAAATTCAAGCTAAGAATCTTAGTTCACCATTGAAGGTTCTGGAGAAAACTGAATTTTAGAAGAAGAAGGAGAAGAAGAATATTATTTCATTTTGATTGAGTGTTACATTTGTGCCTCATTATATACTAACATCTTAGATCCAAATTAGTCCAAAATGTATTTCCTAACCGACTCTAGCTAACAACTAACAGATGAAAGCTCATCAACTAACTGATCTTTTATACTAACTAAGTTTATACAGTAATAACTAACTGAGTACAGTAATAACAGAAAATATGAACTTTGCACTCCCCTCAAGCTGAAGGGTGCAGTATGTTAAGCACACCTAGTTTTCCCAACAAGTGAAGATGTTGAGCATGACTCAATCCTTTGGTTAACAGATCAACTATTTGTTGTTGTGTGTGTACATACTCTGTTTGAATCAATCCAGCCTTAACCTTGTCTCTGATGAAATGACAATCAATTTCAATATGCTTGGTTCTTTCATGGAATACAGGATTTTCTGCTAACTGAATAGCAGACTTGCTATCACTTAACACTGTGATTGGCATCTGAATAGACACATTAAGGGGCCGTTTGGTTACTGGTTAGAGTTATGCATATATTAGTTATATAGGTATTAATTATGCAGGTATTAGTTATGTAGGTATTAGTTATGCAGGTCTTAGTTATGTAGGTATTATTTATGCAGGTCTTAGTTATGTAGGTATTATTTATGCAGGTATTAATTATACAAATATTAGCTACATAGATATTATTTATATAGGATTTAGTTATGTAGAAATTTTATTACGTAAATTATTACTTATTGATTATTTAATTTATTGTAAATTAACATACTTTTAAAAAAAAAATCGGAAATTATAAAATTCATGCTTATAAACAAATCACCCCAGGGGATCGTTCTGGGTTTTTTTGGGTGGTTGTGTGGGTGTGTGGGGGGGAGGGGGGGAGAGATATAAATAACTTAACTGCAAGTTACAGAAATAGACCAAGTCCTTTTTAAAAAAAAAAAGAAGATATAACTCCTTAATTTTGTAAATTAATATACATTATTATTTACAAACAAATAAGTAAGTAAACAAATTAAGGGTAAATATGTAATTTTATTATTTTAATCCATGTATAACTAATACCCTCATAACTTATTTCACCTTCTACCCTGCATAAAATTATACATAGATTTCTTCATAAGTTATGTAAGTATTAGGTATGTAGCATTACAAAGGTACAACCAAACACCACATAAAATCAATGCATGTATAACTTTTATACAGCATTGGAGACACACCAACCAAACATTGTATAAAATTTATACATGAATAATTTAATTCTATTTACAAACCAAACATAGTACACAATTAATACATGAATAACAAAGTTATGCATGTATTAACTTTGCCCTTATCCATTAACCAAACGGCCCCTAAGCTCTTTGAACAACCCTATCAGCCAAGTTACCTCTAATACTGTTGAGGCCATACTTCTATACTCAACTTCAGCTGAGATTCTAGACACTGTCTGCTGTTTCTTAGAGTTCCAAGATACTATAGAGTCTCCAAACCTCACTATGTAACTTGTCACTAACCTTCTAATATTAGGACAAGCAGCCCAGTCTGAATCACACCAACATGTTAATGTTGTGGTAGGTTGAGCTTACAACCATATACCTTGACCAACTGTTCCTTTCAAATATCTTACCACCCTAATAGTTGCCTCCCAGTGGGACCTTTTGGATGTTGCATGAACTGCTTAGTATTTGCACTGCATAGATGATATCAGGTCTTGTGATGGTAGCATACATTAATTTCCCTACTAATATCTGATAGGCTGAGTGATCTATTAATGCATCATCTCCATGTAGTCCAGTAGTCTGATCAAATTCTACTGAGGTCAATCTCAAGTTGGACTCTAATGGTGTGGCTGCTGGTTTTGCACTACTTAATCATGTATTAGAAATTAGTTCCAATACATACTTCCTTTGATTCAGAATAACACCTGGTTTGGACCTCAACACCTCAATTCCCAAGAAGTATTTAAGTTCTCCCAAGTCCTTGAGTTTGAATTCTGATGTAATGTTTCTTTTGCTTCTCTGATCAATGACTCACTATCACCAGTAATGAGTAAATCATCAACATAGATCAAAACAGTAACCATCCCCTCTGGCTTCTTCAAGGAGAACAATAAATAATCATGAGAACTTTGAATGAAGCTTGTAGCTAATAAAGTGTTGGTAAGTTTGATATTCCATTGTCTAGAAGTTTGCTTGAGTCCATACAAGGACTTAAGCAATTTGCAGACTTTAGTTGAAACCTTCAGACATCTCTATATATACCTCATCATCCAAATCTTCTTGTAAAAAGACTATATACATCTACTTGGTAAAGAGACCATCCCTTAGAAACCGCCATTGCAATGACACATCTAACAGTGATCATTTTTGCAACTGGTGAGAATGTATCATGGTAATCCAACCCTTCTTGTTGACTATATCTCTTGGCTACAAGTCTAGCCTTGAATTTTTCTTTCTTACCATCAGCCTTATATTTTATCTTGTAAATCCATTTAGAACCAACTGTGTGTTTTCCTGGAGGTAAGTCAACCACCAACCAGGTTTTGTTGTCTTCAAGAGCTTTGATTTTCAGTTTCATAGCATCAATCCATCTGTCATATTTACTAGTTTGACCAAAAGTCTGAGGTTCTATCAAGTCTGAAAACTTGGCAAGGTAGCTGTGATACTTGGATGACATATGATTATAACTGAGATGGTTTGCTAGAGGATACTTACTGTTATGTCCCATTGTAGGAACTGTGTAGTCTTTCATTCATATATGAGGTTTGGTGTTTCTAGAGGACTTTCTAGTGGAGACTACAAGCAATGACTCAGTTGTGTCAATAATTGTTTCTTGGACTGGCATCTCCTCTTCATGGGCAGCCAATACTGCATCAGAAATACCATTCATATTTGTAGGAACCTGTGTGGCATCATTTGGACAACACTCAGGTACTGTATCATCTGAAACATCAATATCTTCAAAGCATTTAGGGAACAAAGCAGGGGCAGGTGCCTGAGAAAGTTGTGGAGGCAAAAGGGAAGATGTGTTCTTGAAATACAATATCTCTGTTGACTAAGAATTTCTTAGTGTGTAAATCCAATAACAAGTAACCATTTTGAGTCTCTGAGTATCCCATCATGATAACAGGTTTTGCCCTTTCAGGAACTTGTCAATTTTAGAAATAGCAGAGGCATAACCAAGACACCCTATGACTTTCAAATGGCTGATATATGGAGAACAATATTTCATATGGACTTCTGTTATGAAGGATTGATGAGGGTAGTCTGTTAATCAGGTACACAACTGCTTGGACACACAGTCCCCATAATCTAAGAGGCATGGAGGACTGAAATCTAATGGCCCTAGCTACATTCAAGATGTGTCTATGCTTCCTCTCCACAACACCATTTTGATGTGGTGTGTGAGGACAACTACTCTGATGTAAAATGCCTAAATTTAGAAACAACTCTTTGCATTGTGAATTGAAGAACTCTGTGCTATTGTCTAACCTCATTGTTTTGATGATGTGCCCAAACTGATTCTTAATCAACACAAAGAAATTCTTTATAGCCACAATGGTTTCAGATTTAAGCTGTAGTAAATGCACCAAAGTATATCTGTTAAAATCATCAACAAGTGTAAGAAAGTAGTATTTCTTATCAAATGTGGGAATCTTATATGGTCCCCATAAATCCATGTGTACAAGTTCAAAGGATTTAGAAGTTCTGGATTCACTAGTAGGAAAGGACAATTCAGTCTGCTTAGCTAGAGGGAAGACTGAACAACTAGTAATTAAGTAGATCAACATATTTATTGTTATGTAGCAAGTCTAATCATATGTAGTGTTACACCTGCAACAATCTTCTGATGATTTTGAGCTTCACATTTGCCCTTCATGGCAGATTCATTTATGAATATGTAAAGGTTCCTTTCTTCCCTACCAGTCCCCTTCACCCTGTCACTGTAAAGATCCTGAAATATACAAAAGTAAAGGTAAAAGGAAACAAAACATGATAGTTCCCTGATTAGTTTTGAAACTAACAACAAGTTGAACTTAAACTCAAGAACACACAACACATCCTTAACAACTTCATTGTTAAACAAGCATGTCTCTCTTATGTGTGATATAGCAGCCTTATCACATGTAGGTAGGTTCACCTTGTCTTGGTGAGAGCTAGTTGTGCATCTACTGTTATTCAACAAGTGTTCATCTATTGTTACATGAGGAGAAACACCCGAGTCTACTATCCAACAATGAAAGAAAGCATTGGTTGAAAAACAATTTACCATACCAGTCATGTTGGCCTGCTTCATGTCCTTGTTGTCTTTCCCTAGCATGTCCATTATTTGTTTGCATTTTCCATCAGTAAAGGTATGTCCTTTGGCAACAAAAGTATTGTTCATTTTATGACTAGAAGAAGCCCCCTGAGTTTGATCCAAAAGATCCTTGGATATGTTGTTTGCCTGGTGTTGTCCATTCTGATCTCCAGGATGATTGTAATTTGTAGCCATGATTTCCATGTCCTCCAGATGGAGGATGCACTGAGCCTATCCTTAAATTATTAAAATCATATTTTTTTCTATGTTTCTAGTCAGGTGGATAGCCAATTAATTTGTGACAGTTATTCTTACTGTGTCCAGTATAATGACAATATTCACATCTCCTTTCTTTATAATTCTAATTTTCCTAATTATAATTTTGGCCTTTGTTAATACTCATAGCTACTGGATCAGGTATATTATTAGTAATGACCATACAAGTTGTTTGTTGCTGGAGCTCATCCTCTATAATCATAGCATAAGCTTGATTAATAGAAGGAGTAACACCTTTCAACAAATTAAAATTTGTCTCTTAGCCTGTTCATACGACTCATTTAAACCACTAAGGAACTGAATCAATCTAAGTTGATAGAGATGATCTGCATATTCTTTTGATTTTGGACAAGCACAATTTGGGGAAGGTACAAATGCATCAAATTCCCCCCTCCCCCTCCCCCCACAAATTCTTCAATTTAGTGTAGTAGGTAGAAACAGAGCCAGTACCTTGTGAGAGTGTGTTGATTTCCCTGTGCAATTGATAAATTCTCATTCGATTGACTTTGTCGAATCTCTCCTTCAAGTCCTCCCAAACTGTATAGGCACTGGTAGCATACACTATTCAACTTAGAAGATGCTCATTGACTGAACTCATTAACCATGATATAGGACAATTGTATTACATGTTTCCCATTGTTCATGTAACTCATCTCGATACAGAGATCTATCGCAAGCTCCTGTAACAAAACCATTTATATTTCCTCTTCCCCAATAAGGCAATTCACATTGATCTACTCCATATTCCGTAAATCTCAGGGCCTGTGAGTTTGATAGGAATCAAAGTTGCACCTGAAGCATCAGATGGACCTATATAGAGAGGATCATTTGGATCGATTTTCACTGCTGCCATTGTTGTCTTCTTTGCGGCTCTATTTTAGTGAAAACGCTACTCTGATCTACTGGATAGCTAGTGTCACTAACTCTGATACCATGAAAAAATTCAAGCTAAGAAGAATATTATTCCATTCTGTGTTACATTTGTGCCTCATTATATACTAACATCTTAGATCCAAATCAATCCAAAATGTATTTCCTAACCGACTCTAGCTAACAATTAACAGATGACAGTTCATCAACTAACTGATCTTTTATACTAACTAACTTTGTTTAGTAATAACCAACTGAGTACAGTAATAACATAAAATATGAACTTAACACATGTTGACCTGCTAACTGATTTGGCACCTCAAACTGCCTCTTCTAATATTAGAAGTACACTTTTTTCTTATTTGCATAGTGCTTTGCATCCGTGGAACTTCCGTTAGATATTTTTATTAGGATATTTCGCCAATGATAGGCTTAGAATTCTCTCACAAAAATATAAAGGTAATAACCACCTCTAATTTTTTTCAAAATTTTATCGTCTATTATAGATTTGTAACGAAAGTGAGTGTTGTGATTGGGGGAGAACAAAAGCAGATTGGACTATATCAAGATGTTATTATTTTTTTCGTTTTAATTTAATAATAAAGTTCAAATTTCAAGAATCAAATAAGTTATTTTTTAATTATATTTAATTTATTTTTATATCTTTTAAATTATTAATTATTGCGTAGAAAATAGTACTTAATTTATTTTATAAACTCCATGGTTTACTATATGTTATTCTTTGCGTACGATAGATATCAAATTACCATAATTGAAATAAAAGATTTGATACAAGAAATGTGGTATTATGATTTTGGTATATGCATTTATTAATTTTGTAATTAATTAACAAGAAAATTACTTATATTTTCTTTTGAATATTTCTGTATGTTTAATCATTTAAGTTATTAGTACGATATAATTAAGATGTTCTTTTGAAAATCAAAGACATAATTATCTATTACATATTAACATCGAAATTAAACTTTAAACTATCAAATTATACAAAATTAATGTGGAATAGGAACAATATAATATTTCTGAAAATTGAAAACCCAAATTAACGAACTAAATTTTGTACCATGCTCAGTCCAATATTTGCTTATACCACATGTGGAAGATGAAAAAGAAAAGTCAATTGTCTTTAAGAAGTGAAAGAGTTATATGTTGACTACTTTGACAAAGTTATATTTAAGCCGCATCGGTAACAAAGGAAAATTGATATGAGATTCGATTTCTCAAAAGATTAGAGATGTTGTTGCTATGTTTCTGTCTTTGACCTATCGATTGAGGGGTTCTTCTTATAGTATTTGTGGCGTTTAAAAAAATCTAGTAATTTTTATGATATAAATAAAATATTTAAAAAATATCTGATCGAACATTACATCCCTTCTAAAATTGTTAAGTATTAATCATTCAATAAATTTCGTAGAAAATTCATGAAAAAGATCATTTAAGATGAAAATAATTTTCCTCTTAACCATGTTCCTTTTCAGTGTGAATATATTGTCCTTTTTGAGCTTTCATGCATCTTGGTAAACATTATAGAGCTAGACAATGCTCTTGTTTCCGTTTGGAGATTTTTTTCTTTTTTCTAATATAAATTTTAACAATTGCAAATAAATATATTATTTTAAATTAGTTGAAAAAAAAGGGGGACCAAAGTTGAGATATGAAAATTTAGGGAAGTCTTTTGTATGTGTCAATTAGGGCACATGAATAGTGTCATTAATAGTGGAAATACCACAAATTATTCAAGACTTTTGTCTTAATGATCAATTAAGTTTGGAGAGTGGCTATTTTGCCAACTCTCCCAAGTTACTGGCAACTTTGACTTAGATGAGAACTTTTACTTTCATTTTTGTTTTTTTTAAAGAAAGAAATATCATAATATGTTTTTAACGTAAGTAAAAGTGATGAAAAAACATAAAATATAAGTATCTATTTTATGGTAAAATTATAGAGAAAAAATTATCAAAATAGTCCTTTATATATAGGGACTGAATTATTTTGGTCCTTTATATATTTTATCTTATCCAAATAGTTCTTAATGTATACTAAAAAAGTATCACTTTGATCCTAGCCCTAAAAATTAAGAAAAAAAATAAAAAACTTGTTAAACTTAATTGTTGGTCCACACTTGGTGAACCCTTCCATCATCTTTTTCCGCCATTTCTTCTCCTTCTTCTTCTTTCTGTTGCCATTTCTTTTACAATTTTCACTGCAAAAAATCTTCTCATACTTACAAAAGTTTGTTTAAATTTTAATTGAACATTTGTAAGATTTTTATTTTCTATCTCTGTGTTCAATTTTTACCCTTTTATTTCAAAAATAGAATGAAAAAACAATGCTTGAAAAACTTACTAGTTTTGAAAAAGTTAAAACGAAAAGATAGCTATATCCCCCATAGATCACTTTAATAAGAGAGAATAACTAGTTACAACTTAAAAAGAGTTTACTTATGGCGATCTCTTCGAAGGGAAAATAGAGACTTTTATCCAATTTACTTAGTTCCCATTTGTTTTGGTAATCTTGATTTTCTTCTTCTTATTATGTATGTAAATAGAAGTTTTAGAGGGAGATGAAAAATGGATGTAGTGTATATGGAGCTGACCTCAAATGGTAAAAGAAAAAAGTTAAGGAAAAGGGTGTGCTTGTGGTCATGGTGAAAGAGCAGATTGAGGAAGAAGGGTCTCAATTCCAAGGGACCCAGTTAACAGATTTTTTTATTTTTTTGGTTAGTTTTAGGGTTAAGAACTAAAATGATCATGATTTTGTATACATTAAGAACTATTTAGATAAAACAATATATATATAGAGGACCAAAACAATTTAACCCTTATACATTAACGACCATTTTGATCATTTTCTCTAAAATTATAAAAAGAAAACAGCTTAATTATTGCCATTTCAAATGATTTAGTTTAGATATATTTTTATTCAAAGTTTTTTTTTTTTTTACAGTATAAAATGATTACATTTGAAAGATGAGTGAACTGTAATTTACGGCTCCCACCAAATTTTAATAGGAAAAAGAAAAGAAATTTCATCAGATGCAACTTGCTTGACCCTTTTATCTAACATGTACGTTTCAGTTGACATCCACCAACCAAATAAACAATTATAAAAAATTTAAAGGGACCAAATTCTCCACTATAAATAACATTGTTATCCTAATATCTTTTCATACAAAAATACTTCATCCTACTCCTTTCAACAATATCTCCTTTTGCCTTAAACAACTATGGCTCCTGCTCCATCTGAAGCAATAATTACCACCAACTCATCATCGGAAAACAACAACGTTACCATCACTGGAAAGATATACACACGAGTCCGTCTCGCTACAAAATCTGATCTGTCTCATATATACCAATTGTTTTACCAAATCCATGAATATCATAAGTATACTCATTTATACAAAGCTACTGAGTCCTCCTTAGCTAACTTGCTCTTTAAAGAAAATCCTCTTCCACTTTTCTACGGTCCATCCGTACTTCTACTCGAAGTCTCTCCAACCCCTTTTAACGAACCCACTAACGAAGGGTTCAAGCCTGTCCTTACAACTTTCGACCTTAAATTCCCTGTCGTTGAAGGACAAGTTGAGGAGTTCCGATCCAAATATGATGATAAGAGTGATGCTTACATAGCGGGATATGCTTTCTTTTACGCGAATTATTCATGCTTCAATGACAAGCCAGGATTTTATTTTGAGAGTCTTTACTTCAGAGAGAGTTATAGAAAGTTGGGAATGGGGAAATTGTTGTTTGGAACAGTTTCATCCATTGCTGCGGACAATGGGTTCGTATCGGTAGAGGGAATAGTAGCAGTTTGGAATAAAAAGTCATATGATTTTTACATAAATATGGGAGTTGAAATTTTTGATGAGTTTAGGTATGGAAAGTTGCATGGTGAAAATCTTCAAAAGTATGCCGATAAGAAGGAGAAAAATGACGAAGGAAGTTGTTAGTGTGTTTTTCTTTTAAATGTTGAAAGTTCAATTCATACATTTCTATTTGTAATCATGTAAATGTAAAAGCAGAATGCTCATTACATTTGTATTAATTCTAAATTGGTTATCATATATAACATAATCTCTGTGATTCATGATTTAATTTATTTGGCACAATTATTATTTGGGAAATCACAGGGTTTTCTCCCTTGCCATATTAAATATGTGTCTTTCCTCCATTCTCAGGCTTCGTTAGTTGTATAAAGAAAAACATTCATTAATGTCTCTTGTGAAATCATAAATATAACTTTTGAAGTAGTGCAATTTATGTTCTAGAAAATATAAAATTTTAATAATAAAAGGGTAAATACGGAAAAAAATTCAAACATCTATCTTGAACTTTGAACGATTCAATTGTTTTGAATAATGAAAAGACCTTAAAAATTCACTTAATATGAAGTTGAAGGAGTATAATTTTACTAGCTAATAACGGAAACCTCCAAACTTAGAAAAATAGCTATAGTCTAACTTTTGTTAAAACCTATTGAAAAATCCAAGGTTCGTTACGTAATGATTAATGATGTGCATACTCATCTATCAAGTGTATCCTTATCCTATTTAATTTGTTGATATCATTTGCACCATTGTTTTTATTTTGGAGTGATATTTAGTTTTTAAATATATTAATTTTTTAATTATATAAATTTATTATATATTTATTTATATATATATATATATATATATAAATTTAAAATAAACAAACTAAAACGAAATAATCAAATTAACCTTAGATATCAAATTAAGCATGTTGACTTGCTAATTGTTTTGGCACCTTAAACTACCTCTTCTAATATAAGAATTCATTTTTTTCTTATTTGCATAGTGGTTTGCATCCATTAGATATTTTTATAAGGACATTTCGCCAATGATAGGCTTAGAATTCTCTCACGAAAATAAAAAGGTAATAACCACCTCTAAATTGTTTCAAAATTTTATAGATTTCGTTTCAATTTAGTAATGATGTTCAAATTTCAAGATTCAAATCAGTTATTTTTTAATCATATTTAATTTACTTTTATATCTTTTAAATTATTATTTATTGATATATAGAGAATAGTACTTAATTTATTTTTATGAACTCCATGATTTACATAGTTACTTAATTAATTGAAGATGTAGCATTGGAAATGCTACGATAAATATCGAATTATCATATTTGAAATAAAAGTTTCTGATACAAGAAATGCGGTATTATGATTTTGGTATATGCATTTTAATATTTTTTTTGTAATTAGTTAACAAAACAAATGCTTGTATTTTTTTTGTAATTAGTTAACGAATCTTAGGTCTCCTTGACTCGACATCCGTAAAACCCACAAAAAACTAATTCATGCCTAAAAAAGCTAAAACAGGCTCGGGACCTCTCAAAATCAACCAAGACCTTACATAGGCCTAAAATCATTCCCCGAACCCAACGGAACTCTTACAATTTCAATCCGAACATTTGAACTCCAAATGTTGACCAAAGCCAACTCAAAGGCTAAATTTCCACAATTTCACAACTTAGGACCTCAAATCCTCAAAAAGACTCGGGATCGGAAACCGACAACTCTCTTAGATCAGATTTCACATTCCGGGATTGATGGAATCGACGGATTTTCGTTCCAACACTGAAAACTCCAAAACTCTCCAAAAACCACTTTCTTAACAATATTAACCTTTCAAATTCAAAACTTACCAAATTCTCAACTTTAAACTCAAAGTTCAAAACTCAAACATAGAAGACTCGGGGTTAATATCGGAAGAAAAAAATGGTAAATTCATGAAACTTTTCAAAAACGACCGATCGAATTATTTAAGAAAGAAATCAATTTTATAACTAAACAGTCACGTGTTTGGCCATAGAACTGCTAAAATGGCTAATAAACAGTTGATTTATGTATTTAGTAAAAAATATTGATATTTTTTTTAAGAAATAACTAACATACCTTAATTAATTCATTGATTTTTGCAAGAATTATAAACATAAAAAGTATAATTGTTTAAAGGAGGAATATTAGTGAATACCGAGTGAAAGATAGTTAGGAATTTTATTTTGAAAAAGATATTTTGAGAACTAGAAAAACTATTAAGGATTGAATAGTAAAATCTTTGATCGAATACAAAATGCTTATAAATTGAGGGAGCTAACTTACGACATTTGAATGATTTTGACTGATAAATATAAAATACCTAAATAATCTAAAAAATTCTTATAAGTTTGTTTGACTAGCTTATAAACTTAATTAATTATCTTATGTAATTTATCAAACCACATCGGTACCAAAAGAAAAATTGATATGATGAAATTTGGTTTCAAAAAAATTAGTACAATATCAATTTTTAAAAAATAATCGATTGAACAGTATATATACCATTACATCCCTACTAAAATTGTTATTTATCATTCAACAAGTTTCGTAGAAAATTCATGGAAGAGATCATTTAAGATGAAAATAATTTTCCTCTAAACCATGTTCTTTTTCCGTGAAGGAGAATATATTATCCTTATTGAGCTTTCATGCATCTTGGTAAGCATTATAGAGCTTGACAATGTTGACGACTTCATTTGATTTTCACACCTCATATATATTCTATTGCTGAAATTGTCAACATTTGATTTTGGAAGGATCATCGGTTCTTCGTATACGTAGATGTTAACATTTGTATGATAAGAAGTTGGTGAAAGTCTTTGTTCGTACAAAGTCAACATTTTTTAGGTTAAGAATTGTCAGTTTGTTCATACAATGTTTAACATTTTTGATTATTTTTTTTGCACGGTCCCTAACTATAACATCTCTTGCACCCACTCCCACTTGCACCAACTCCACCAACCAATTATAGAATTTTTAAAAAGGGACCAAATTCTCCACTATAAATAACCATTAGGATCCCAAACACAATATTATCCCATTACTAAACCTTTCAAACATATCTTTTATCTAAAACCTCAATATTCCTCTCAAACTTAACTAAACAACGTAACATCCCATGGCTCCTGCTCCTGATCAACTTTCTACTCCATCTGAAGCAATAACCACCGATGCATCATCGGAAAACAACAACGTTACCATCACTGGAAAGATATACATACGAGTTCGTTTAGCTACGAAATCTGATCTGTCTCATATATACCAATTGTTTTACCAAATCCATGAATATCATAAGTATACTCATTTATACAAAGCTACTGAGTCCTCCTTAGCTAACTTGCTTTTTAAAGAAAATCCTCTTCCACTTTTCTACGGGCCATCAGTACTTCTACTTGAAGTCTCTCCCACCCCTTTTAACGAACCCACCAACGAAGACGAAGGGTTCAAACCTGTCCTTAAAACGTTCGACCTTAAATTCCCTGTGGTGGAAGGACAAGTTGAGGAATTCAGATCCAAATATGACGATATGAGTGATGTTTACATCGCGGGATATGCTTTCTTTTACGCGAATTATTCGTGCTTTTATGACAAGCCTGGATTTTATTTTGAGAGTCTATACTTCAGAGAGAGTTACAGAAAGTTGGGAATGGGGAGTTTGTTGTTTGGGACAGTTGCATCTATTGCTGCAAACAATGGCTTCGTATCGGTAGAGGGAATAGTAGCAGTTTGGAATAAGAAGTCATATGATTTTTACATAAATATGGGAGTTGAAATTTTTGATGAGTTTAGGTATGGAAAGTTGCATGGTGAAAATCTTCAAAAGTATGCTGATAAAAAGGACGAAAACGGCGAAGGGAGCTGTTAGTAGAGAATGGATTTTTGTGTGCTTAATTGTGCAATTTATTGTAATTTCTATTTGTAATAATGTTGTAAAAGCAGAATTCTCATTATATTTGTAATTTGAAAATAAATAAATTGTAATTGTGATATTATATTAAATCCCTGGGTTCAATGTTTTTAAATAATTACATCTTTCTATAAAACAAAAATGGCAAAGATGATCTCTTATATTATTAATAAATGTTGAAAATCATTTTTTAAGTGATGAAGTCGATCTTATAACTAAACATGTTTGGATAGAAATGGTAAAACGACTAATAAACAATTGTTGTATTTGATAAAAAATGTTGATAAATAGCCATATTCGTGGAATAACTAAAACACCTTAATTCAATAGTTTTGCAAAAACTTAAATTATCTTTGTTAAAAAAAAACGAATATAGAGTGAAGAGAATTAAGTTAAAGAAATTTTGTTTTGAAAAAGATATTTTGAAAATTAGAAAAATATTAAGGATAAAATAGTAAAATAATTGATAATGAAGGAGAGTCCCTGCTTCCAAATCACTTTCTTTTACGGTCCAGGTACGTGACAAGTGTCATATTGTTTAGTTTGACAAGTCTTTTTGCAGAGTAGTTATACGTTATTAATTAACGATCTTGAAGCAAATTGGTATATATCTTATTTTCATCTTTCAAGTTTTTCTAATTCACATTTTTAAAATTTTTAAATAGTAAAAAAATCCTAGAATTTTTTTCAGAAATTTTACGAAAGAATATTTACATATTATCCTATTCTAATTTTTATTTGTGATTCTTACATGACGTTTTAAGAAAAATACTAAAAATTAATGAAACCACATTAATATGAAAAAAAAAATCAATATGATAAGAACGATTTTACAAAGTCTAATTTTTATACACAAAATAATATAACTAAAAATTTGTACAATTATAAATTGTAAAAAAATAATTAACTAATTGAATCGTATTATAGATACTTCTACTAGGATTGTCGTTGTCTTAAAATATTCAACAAATTTGCGTGATTGACTTAATTTCCATTTACAGAAACACGTGTTTCCTGGATAATTATTGTATCCAACGTTTATGGTCATGACTAATCATATTTGTGCTAAACAAATTAACCAGAGGAATAATATCCAATGATGCATTAAATTAAAGTTTTCATTTTGGCCCTAATTGGAAGGATGGAATCAAATACTTATAAGTTTCATCACATCTTGAGTGGTTACAAGTAAGGAAAAATTACCAAACACAACATTTATTTTACTATATTCTGTGAAATCCTTATCATTTAAAAAAATTACAAAAATCTTTACTTTACGTGACGTATCAGTTGGATACATTGTTTTACGTAGTGTATCGGAACGTTACTTTACTATCAGTCGGATACATTACTTTACGCGATATATCGGGACATACATGATGTATCATGACGTTGAGTGATTTATTCAAAATCGAGACGCGATGTATCAGGGAAGTATTCGAAACCAGGACACAGTGTATCGTGATGTTTTCGAATGTATCTGATTCCACCAAATTTAAGGGATTTTTATAATTTGAAAAAGAATAGACATAAGATGTAATTAGATGTTAACACTATGAAATTTGTGTAAAATCTACAAAAGTTATTAACGATCTTGAGTAGAGAGTTATAAGATATTAGGAATATATTTTCTCCCGTGGTGCATCGCTATTATTATCATTTTTCAAAATTCACCACCTTTTAAATAGTAAAAAATAAAATCTAGAGAGTTTTTTTAAAAAAAAATCTAAAAAATGTTTTGTTTTTTAAATATACAGAACATTAATGAACCCACATCAATATTATAGACAAATCGATATGATGAGACGATCTCACACAGTCTAATTTTTATCATACAAAATAAAATAACCAAAAAATTAATATGATATAAATTTTTGAAAAATAACTGATTGAACTATACTATAGACACCTCAACTAGGATTGTCATTTGCGTGATGGACTTAATTTCCATTTAGGGAAACACATGTTTCATGAATTATTTGTGTGATCGACTTAATTTCCATTTACGGAATCATGGAAAATTCACGATAAAGTTCATTTAAAAGGAAAATATTTTTTCTCTAAAGCATGTTCCACAAGTCGCATATGTAATTCATAGAATTCTTATCCATATTGCTAAAATTGTCAACATTTTATTTTGGATGAATCATCGGTTCCTTCGTAGATGTTAACATTTGTAGTTTGTACGATAAGAAGTTGATGAAAGTCAACAGTTTTATGTTAAGAAATTGTCAGTTTGTTCCTACAATGGGTATATAACATGTTTATGATATTTTGCATGGTCCTATATATAAACCCACTTGTTTCTTCTCTATATTTCTTAAATTAAATAAACTACAGAAGGTTGAATATCATGAATAGTTTCTGAAATTTGAAATTTTATTAAATTTTCAGTATGCTTAAATTGTGAAATTTTGAATTGAGTAAATTATTTTTGAAGTTCCACTTCCCAAAGTTTTAAACTCAAGCAGTTCTATTTATGTGTCGTAATTTAATTGGATAATAGACAGAAATAAGGGATGATTTTGCAATGTTCCAAATCTATCTCCTCAACAAGGATACACTTCTATGAATATTTTTCCAAATAAATGAAACTCAACGTAAATAAAATATTGATAACATTCTTTACTTTTACAATGCGTCATTTCCTTTTGTACTAACAAAAGATAATATACTATCATGTAAAAATTATGAGAAGAATATTTAATAACTATCAACAACATAAAAATTGGTGGCCAAATTTTGATGGATAACTCAAACCAATTGCATCAATGACTTAACTCTTTAGAACGCACTCTTGAGTTGATGATTACCAATTTTTTTATCATAGGAAAAATCATCTCCACCTCCTCTCCATTATGTTTTCTCTTTATTTTGTCAAGGGCACATCTAAATAAGAGTAAATTTTGTCTTTGAAATACTATGTGTTGAGAAATGAAAACAAAAAAAAGAAGTTAAGATTATCAATGTGAACAAAAATCTAAAAATAAAGAACAAGAAATAACAAATAATTTTTAGAGATTATCAAAATTACAAATATAAAATACCAAAATTATCACAAGGTTAAAAGGAGAAAGTGTGGCTACATATGTGTTTTAAAGGGGAAAAAGAAGAAGTATGTTTTTAAGAATATTCTTTTATCTTCTTTTTTTTTCGTGAAATAAAAGAAAATATTGTTTTACCGCAAATGTTTTGAAGGTTATTATTTGTCACGTTAAATAAAAATCTTGTTAGATTCATATTCTATAATTTTAAATGTGTTGTATTCCATCAAAAAGGTTGAACACGAGGGGACCGAACCTTACCTCCAAAATACATCACGTCAATCTCTCCTATAAAATGTTAAAAACAGAAACTTAAACTCTCCCTGTTTAGCTGGAAAATATACAAATTAATGGATTTTAAAATTTGTAGGAAATATTTTGTTTTTACTAAATTTGAAAAGTAGTTTATTTAAAATTGATTATGATACATATTAATATAATATAATTTTAACCTTTAAAATTTGAATAATTAAGACGCATGTCTTTTATCTACTTATTGAAATGAAGAGAAAATATAATAAGAGGGGATCGGAGCAAATTCCAAATTTTTAAAAGGGTCAAATTCTTCATCTCTATAAATAACCATTATGATCCCATACACAATAGTTAATATCCCATTACGAAACCTTTCAACATTTCTTTTATCTAAAACCTCAATATTCCTCTCAAACTTAACTAAACAATATCCCATGGCTCCTGCTCTTCAACTTCCTACTCCATCTGAAACAATAATCACCGATGCATCATCGGAATCCAACAACGTTACCATCACCGGAAAGATCTACACAAGAGTTCGTCTCGCTACGAAATCTGATCTGTCCCATATACACCAATTGTTCTACCAAATCCATGAATATCATAACTATACTCATTTATACAAAGCTACTGAGTCCTCCTTAGCTAACTTGCTCTTTAAAGAAAACCCTCTTCCACTTTTCTACGGGCCATCCATACTTATACTTGAAGTCTCTCCCACCCCTTTTAAAGAACCCAAAAATACAGGGTTCAAACCTGTCCTTACAACGTTCGACCTTAAATTCCCTGTGGTGGAAGGACAAGTTGAGGAGTTCCGATCAAAATATGATGATAAGAGTGATGTTTACATCGCGGGATATGTTTTATTTTACGCGAATTATTCTTGCTTCAATGACAAGCCAGGATTATATTTGGAGAGTCTTTACTTAAGAGAAAGTTATAGAAAGTTGGGTATGGGGAAATTATTGTTTGGAACAGTTTCATCCATTGCTGCCAACAATGGCTTCGTTTCGTTAGAGGAAATAGTAGCAGTGTGGAATAAGAAGGCATATGATCTTTACGTAAATATGGGGCTCGAAATATTTGATCAGTTTAGGTATGGGAAGTTGCATGGTGAAAATCTTCAAAAGTATGCTGATAAAAATGGAGGCAACTGATAGTTAGTTAATTAATTCCCCTACATATTGAAGGTGCAATTTATTATATTGTATTTGTAATTTTCTTTAAGCAGAAGGTTCATCATCAGTGTGTATTACATGATTTGTATTTGAAAATTTTAAAAAATACTACAAAACTTATGTCGGTAATTTAATTTCTACATAATTTATATTAAGTGAGACAAAAATTCTTAAAAGTATGTCAATAGATAAGATTATTTTGCTCTACAATTTTTAATTTAAATTAAATGATCAACAAGGGTGAAGATTAAAACTCATTTAATTTAAAGACAAAAGTTGAAAATCACCAAATATAAAAACGATCCATGCAAAAACTTGTATTGACGCCTCTCTTACTTTGTCTTATATTGAATATATAACTGGTGGCAAGAATTTCATGCTTCACACGGGTCCCATATTTATTTACGAAGTTATTTTTTAAAGTAGTTTTGATTAAATAATTTTAATTTCTTAATTCAAAATAAGTTATATATTTGTGTATATATGATACTTAGTAAATCATCTCATTAAATGTGAAAAGAATATAATACTTACAAGGTCTTGATTAAAATAATTTTAAATTTTAATCTAAAATAAGTTATATATATTTGTGTAATATTAAATTATTTTATCTACAATAAGCTATATTTATGTAACTAAATTATCTCATTAAGTATAAAATAAATACCTACAAATAATATCAACATTAGAAATATGAAATGGTGTTGATTAAAATGATTTTAACTTTTAATATAAAATAAGATATATATATATATATATATATATATATGAGAAAGAAAATTAACTAAAATCAATATCATTGATTAAGTAAGAAGCATAAAAGGAAAACAAAAGAAAATTAACTAATAAGCAATAATTAATTAAGTAACTAATCAGTAATTCCTAAAATGTCCCCACTAAAATTAACTAATGAGCAGTATCATTAATTAATAATTAAGAAGTTCAAAAGAAAAAAAGAAAAATTGAAAAATTAAGATTCTGAAAAGAAAAACAAAAGAAAATTAACTAATAATTCCAAAAACACCCCTTACTATCCTAAGCTCCTCAATTAATAATTTAAAAGCTCAAAAGAAAAACACAAAAATTAAAAATTAAATATAAGAAGCTGAAAAGAAAAACAAAAGAAACTTAACTATTTATTTCAAAAATACCCCTTACTACTCCAAACAAAAAATTTATTTGCACCCTATTGTCACGTCCCGCCACTTCACAGTCCAATTTTGCATTCGGATAAGGGCGAAAGAGTCTAGAGTTGTGGAGAGGTTTATAGAGAACTCTAGAAGCCCTTAGATTTTTCAAGAAGGCTTAGAAATCCCTAGATCTTTCCTTAGAATTCTCTAGAATGCCTTGGATATTTTCTTGGAAAAGCCTTAGAATTTCCTAGAAAGGGTAGAGAATTCTATAGAGGGACCAAAGTATAAATAGTTGAAGGACTTGTAAAGTAAATATTAATTACACTTTAGTCCCTAGGAGGTAGTATAAATAGAGGTACCCCTCATTTGCTAGGCACCATTCAAGCTTGAAGCAAGCAACCAAGCAAGTTTAAAGCATTCTCCAAGTAATACAAAGCCTTTTTCCAAATCTTTCTAAGTCTTTCATTTCATTCTCTTAGCGATCTTAGCATAAAGGGCTTATTTGCGCTAACAAGACCTTGAAAGATTAGTGAGTAAGTTGTCAAGTGCCGCACGGAGCGTTAGTGAAAACTCTAAGTCCGTGACAACGTGGTATCAAAGCCAGGTTTGATACTAAGGGAATGGCTAACGAAGGAGACGTAAACGCCGCTAGCACCACCAACGTCCGTTTGGATGGTGGAAAGAAGAACCGCAAGGGAAAGAAGCACCAAAAGAGTAATGAGGAAATGTTGCTCGACCCCACACAGAGCGAGGCGCTAACATCTCATCCACCCTCGACCATCGAGGCAAGTGACGATGAACTTGGCGAGGAGGCCATTGACGTCACCGCTGGAGAAGAGTGGGTTGCAAGGGTTGAAGTGGCAAGGCAGGCCGTGGAGATATTAGGCCGGCGCATGAATGTGGCTGACGGAAAATTCAAAACTCTTGAAGACTTCACCCTTGAAGAGACCGAAAACATCCGTAAGGAGTTGGAGGGGCGTCAGCGGGCCAAGTTTGAGATGAAAGAGGCTATCACTTCCTTGGAGTGTCGGCTCATGGAGGCGTTGAGCAAGATTGAGACCATGAAGGCCGAGATGAAAGCACTCAAGGAGGGCGTGAAAGTTGGAGGATCATCGTCGCTTGACCGAGATAGGGAGGCCAAGGTCGAGGCTCCTAAGACACCTATGTTCAAAGGCGTCCGCGATGCGCAAGAGGTGGAGAACTTCTTATGGAATTTGTAGAATTACTTCAAGTGCAACATGCTGAAGAGCGACGACGAGACTAAGATCAACACCGCTGTGTTGTATCTTTCAGAGATGTCCATGCTATGGTGGAGGCTCAAAGAGGCCGAGATAGGGAAGGGGACGTGCACCATCAACACCTGGGAGCAATTCCGGAAAGAGTTCAAGAAAGCCTTCTTCCCTAACAACGTCATCTATGAGGCTGAGCGCAAGTTTAGGAAGCTGAAGCAAACGGGCAGCATACGCGCATATGTGCAGGAGTTCACCACCTTCACGCTTCAAATTCCTAACCTCATGGATGATGATATGTTGTTCCACTTCATGGATGGGCTGCAAAATTGGGCCAGGACGGAGTTGGAACGTCGGCAGGTCAGGACTATACATGAAGCCATCACACAAGCCGAAGCTTTGACAGACTTCAGGCACGAAAATCCCGACAAAGCCAGAGGAGAGAAGAGGGAGTCATGACCATGGTGGGGGAGATCATGGCAAGATCAAGGAGCAACGGCCACATCCCAAGAATCATGATACCCATAGATTCGATGAAAATAAGTTTAGACGTCATGGCGACACGGAGAGAAAGGCAGAAACTGCCAAAAGACGTGGTTGCTACATATGCGGTGGTCCGCATGACTATGCAAGTTGCCCCGAACTGAAGAGCCTTAGTGCTATCCTGCGAGAGCAGAAGGAGAAAGACGCATATGAGCAAAGACAAGGCGAAAAGATGACGCGGTTGGGTTTGATAGGACTATGCAGGGCCATCACGAAGCATCCAGAGAAGCCAAGAGGATACGGCGCGCAATATGTCGACCTCACGATCAATAGAAGACCCGCTTGTGCTATGGTCGACACGGGTGCATAGGTCAATATAATGACCAAGACGGCAACAACAAAGTTGGGGCTGAGTTACAATCCAAGTAACGCCCAACTCAGGACGGTCAATGCACCACCGACTCCCATGTGTGGAGTTGCGCATGGAGTAAGTATCACACTGGGCCAGTGGCAAGGTAAGACCAATTTCACTGTCGCTCCTTTATACCTCTTTGACATAATTCTTAGGCAAGTGTTCTTCCAGCAGTGCCACGTGGTGATCGACCCTTACCTCCAGCAACTGCTAGTCATGGAGCAAGGAGGATCATGTATGGTGCCCCTGGGTAAGGTACCGAAAACGGAAGAACAAGTACGTCTAACTACCATGCAGCTTGTAAGAAGCCCTAAGAAGAAGGAGTCGACACTTATAACCACCATTGCAAGTTCGAAGAAAGACAATGGTGCTAAAAGGTCCTTGCCACCACGCACGAAGAAGGTTCCAAAAGAGAACAATGTCGTGATGCCAAAGAAGCCGCCGAGGCGCTTGCCTCCTAGGAAGGAGGTAGATCATAAGACCGGGCTGAAAGAAATCAGGAAGCAACTGAAGGCATTGCGCAAGGGCGTCGATCTAGTCAGTGGACTATTGGCCATACGTACGAGAAGACCAGACCTGATTGGCGATGCAACGACGATGCGACGCGGTCGTCGCACCATAGGTGGGGAGAGTGTCACGTCCCGCCACTTCACAGTCTAATTTTGCATTCGGATAGGGGCATAAGAGTCTAGAGTTGTGGAGAGGTTTATAGAGAACTCTAGAAGCCCTTAGATTTTTTAAGAAGGCTTAGAAATCCCTAGGTCTTTCCTTACAATTCTCTAGAATGCCTTGGATATTTTCTTGGAAAAGCCTTAGAATTTCCTAGAAAGGGTAGAGAATTCTATAGAGGGACCAAAGTGTAAATAGTTGAAGGACTTGTAAAGTAAATATTAATTACACTTTAGTCCCTAGGAGGTAGTTTAAATAGAGGTGCCGCTCATTTGCTAGGCACCATCCAAGCTTGAAGCAAGCAACCAAGCAAGTGTAAAGCATTCTCCAAGTAATACAATGCCTTCTTCCAAATCTTTCTAAGTCTTTCCTTTCATTCTCTTAGCGATCTTAGCATAAAGGGCTTACTTGAGCTTACAAGACCTTGAAAGATTAGTGAATAAGTTGTCAAGTGTCGCACAGAGCGTTAGTGAAAACTCTAAGTCCGTGACACTATGCTCTCTCATTGTTGTGTGAGCATTTAATTATAATTAGTAGTGCTCTCAATCCGTGGCCATTTCCAAAGTTTTGTTTACGGGTGGACATATTTATTATAAAGTTAAAAAAAAAAATGGAAAATTGAAGTAACTAATTTGGTGCTTCGATTTTGGCATTTGGGTTTCGTTCATTTTTTTTTAAAAGTTGGTTTGATTCTTAAATTTGATGTTTGATTTAAGGATTGAGATTTTTTGGTGTATTAAAGAACCAAAATTGTATGAAAAATATTATTAAAAATAGTAAGAATTCTATATTTGGACACATAACTTTTTGTCGAAAATCTTACATAATGTAGCAAAGATGTACACTGTATTTAATAACTATAATAATATTTTAAGAAAATTATATTTTATAATTATGTTTTAATTTTTCTAGCATCTCTCCCAATTTCATCCGCCATCTCTTTTATCTCGCTTTCTTACTAGGTTCTCTCATCCCTCTAGCCATCTCTCTCCCACCCCCACCCCGCCTCTCTCTCTCTATATATATATTGTATTCTGTATTTCACAATGTGATACTAGTACAATTATATAATTCATTCAACTGTACGTATGTTGACTGGTACTAGCAAACAACGAGTGCTTATTCGAATTTTTTTAATAAAATCCCAGCCAACTAAAGGAATGAATACACACACCAAAAAAAAGATATATGCATCAATGGTGTCACTCTAATGGTTATATCTACTATCTTATATCAATCTATATTTTGTTAATGTGATTAATACAAGCGATATAAGAAAGAATGAATACAAGTGACACCACTGTAACAATATGTATAACATAGTATAACTTGTATTTTTATATATATCGCGAATGAGCACAAGAATGAATGAATAATACAAGTAGATAATATTTATGTATAAATTATAATCTGTATTTATGTATTGTGAATGAATACAAGAGATAGATAAAAGAGCGAATAAATACAAGTGATACGACTATATCAACCTGAATAAATTTGTATCAACATATATTTCTATATTACGAATAAATACAAGTGATATGACATGTATCAACTTGTATGTATCAAACACAACCTATATGTATAAGACTATATTCATTGATACAATCTATATTTATCGAATACAGTCTGTATCTAGCATTTCTCCTCTCTCTTTCTCTCAAAAATCTTGCTGACCTCTCTTTCCTTTCTCCCAACACTTGTTAGATTTCTAATTAGCTCTAAACATTAGCCTTTACGATTTTTTCTCTCTTTTCATTCAGCAGCCGACGAAACCCAACTGCCCAAGCCCAAGGCCCAACAATTACTGCCCAAACATGCCAGCCTATTAGATAAATGTTTGAGCAACTTTCACATATAACAAATATAAATATTATATTTGTATGTTATAGCTATAGTTTGCATAATTACGCTCCATAACAAATTTTATATTTGCTATGGAGCTTTTGATTTGTATAATTCGCTACAAACATCCAATTTTATACAAATTGTTCAGTTTTGTATAAATTCATTTATACATTGTAATTTATATAATAAGATCTGTATTTGTATAAATATAAGTAATCGGACGAAAATATATGTATTTGTATTTATATATACACTTTTCTCTCGCTTTATACAAATAAAATCGCATTTTATACATTTTATACCAAAATGTATAAAATGGCTAATTGTATACCGAAAATGGCTAATTTTAAACCGAATCAAATGGCAAAAAGATGGGATGTTTGCTGCGAATTACAATTAAAATAAACTATGGCTATAGCATTAAATTTGAATTAATAGTTTGTTATTTCATACAATTTTCCCTAAATGTTTCTACTATATTTTCTAGTTCTCTCTATAATTTGAAATAATTACATATTGTCTCACAAATATTTCATGTCAGATTTTTCAACTCAAATACATGTATTTTTGCTATTTGATGCATGACTAAAATAGGGAGAAAGATGAGCGAGATAGAAGGGACGAGCGAGATAGTCTATATATACATGTATTTTTGCTCTGATACCAATTTTTCGGGGGTGCGTAGCTGATTTTGGAAGTGCGGAACTGGTAGATGAGGGATTCATATTTGTGGTAGTGTGGTAGGTGATAGTGTGGTAGGTGAGGTATTAACTAGCCATATTTTGTTATAATATTCTTTTTTCAAGGGTATTAATCTTGATATTTCTTTAATATTATTTATGATATATTTTAGATATAACATATCTTGGGTTCTTCGGTACATATGTAAATTTTTTCCCATTAATTGTTCTGATAGTTTTATTTCTTCCGTAGCTGCTATCCAATATTGTAAATATTCGTAATTCATTTTAATCTGAGTTTGTTTCTAAATCGTACCATTCTATTTTTTCATTATCTAAGTATATATCTTGTAAATCTATTTCATACCATTCTTGATTTAATATATCTCCTAATTCGTAGTCATCAAATATTTTTTCCCATATAGTTCTTTTTAATTCAATTA
>JAJOOO010017186.1:0-25540 GCA_029582685.1 Solanum piurae | reverse complement strand
CCAGCATCGTCTGTGGCCTGCACATATTGGTCAGCCGACGTCGAGTGTGGCCTGCCAGCATCGTCCGTCGCCTGCACACATCGATCTGCCGACGTCAAACGTGGCCTTTATGCATCGTATGTGACTTGCAATTTTTAGACGAGCGACGTCGTACGCGGCTACATTGGTCGAGGTCTAGTCGACAACATGCAGATGTCCATGCCTTACAAAAATCAAAAGAGTGTGAAACAACCTTCATGCATAACAACATATTCATCTATTTTCCATTATCGATTCTCAACGTTTTCACCTCACGTGGTTCATTCGTACTAATCTTCATTACGTTTATGGTTCGTACGATATTGATACATCTTTTATTTGTACAAATATGTACTCTATCATTAGTTTCACATGTTTAGAAGTGTTTTCGAGCATTTTCATATTTTTCTGACGTTTATTCAATTTTTTAGTTTATTTTTATCATTTTTTATTTTTTGACGTCACATTTTAAAATTTAAATTTATGAAATTATTGAATTTAAGGTTATTATATTTATTTCTGAATTTATGGCGTTAATATTTTATTTTTTCTCATATTTTTCCTATTTTTTATTATTTATTACTCATTTTTGGGATTTACTGAAAAAGAATAAAAAATTTAAAAATTGTTAAAATTGTTGAATTTAAAGTTTCTATATTTATTTGTGAATGTTTGGCGTTAATTTTATATTTTTCTCATATTTTTCCAATTTATTATTAATTAATTACTTATATTCGGGATTTGCCGAAAAAAATATAAATAATTTTGTTTATGAAATTGTTGAATTTAAGGTTTCTATATTTATTTGTGAATTTTTGGAATTAATTTTATATTTTTTTCATATTTTTTATATATATTATTAATTTATTACTCATTTTCGGGATTTATCGAAAAAAGTAAAAAATTTTAAAAAAACATTGAAATTATGGGATTTAAGGTTTGTATATTTATTTGTGAATTTTTGGCGTTAATTTTATATCTTTTCAATTTTTTCCTGGTTTTTATTAATTAAATACATAGTTATGGGATTTACCAAAAAAAATTGTTAAAGTTGTTGAATTTAAGGTTACTATATTTATGTTTTAATTTTTGGCGTTAATTTTATATATTTTTTTCATATTTTTCCTATTTATAATTAATTAATTACTCATTTTCGAGATTTGACAAAAAATAAAAAATAAAAAAATTTATGAAATAGTTGAATTTAACGTTTCTCTATTTATTTATGAATTTTTGGGGTTAATTTTATATTTTTATCAAATTTTTCCTTTTTTTAATATTTAATTACTAATTTTTGGGATTTACCGAAAAAAATGTTGTAAACTATATTTTTATATATATAAAAGTTATTTGTGAAAGTTAATATGTGTTTGTACCTTAGAATGTGCATATTTGGGTCAAACGATGCCTACTCCTTAAAGTAAGAATCTGTGCAACGAAATCAAGCGCTCTAAGTAGGCCACGCATCGGACGTGGCATGTGGGCATCGGGCAAGCGGCGTCGGCTAACGACAGGTTGCATCAGCCAAGGCCTGCACCCATCAGACGTGGGATGTGGGATGTGCGCATCTGGCAAATGATGTCGGCCAACGACATACAACATCAGCCAAGACCTGCACGCATCAGCCGTGACGTGTGCACATCGACCGGGCGTCACCGGTCGTGGCTTACGCGCATCAGACAACGACGGGCGATATCGCCAAGGCCAGCATGCATCATACGTGACGTGTGCACATCAGGCAAATGACGTTGGCCAACGACAAGCACCATAAGTCAAGGCCTGGACACATTAGCCGTGGCGTGTGCACATCGGTTGTGGCCTGCATGCATCAGCCAACGGCAGGCGACATCGGCCAAGGCCTGCACACATCAACCATGGCGTGTGCGCATCGACTGGGCTACATCGATTGTGGCCTGCGCGCTTCGACCATACGGCGTAGACCAACGGCAGGCAGCATCACCCAAGGCCTGCACGCATCTGATGTGGCAATGTGCGCAACAGGAAAACGACGTCGGTAGGCGGCATCAGCCACGACCTGCACGCATCAGCCATGGCGTGTGCGCATCGGCTTGGCGACATCGGCGTCGTCCAACGGCAGACGGCTTTAGCCAAAACCTGCACTCATCAGACGTGGCATATGCACATCTGGCAAACTACGTCGGCCGTGGACTGCCCGTATCGACTGTGGCTTGGGCACATCGATTAGTCGTCATCGGGCGTTGTTTGCCTGCATCGCCCTTGGCCTTCACACATCGGTCAGCCAATGTCGGGCGTGGCCTTCCCGCATCTCCCTTGGCCTACACACAGCGGTCAGCCATCGGGGGTGGGCTGCCACTATCGTCTGTGGCCTACCAGCACCGTCCATAGCTTGCACTCATCGTTTGCTGAAGTCGGACGTGGCCTGGCCGCATCGTTCGTGGCCTGCACACATCGATCAGCCGATGTCGGACGTTGCCTGCCAGCATCGTATATAGCCTGCACGCATTGATATGTTGACGTCTGACATGTCCTGGCCGCATCGTTTGTGGCCTGCACAACTTTCTTAGCCGATGTTAGACGTGGCCTGCACGCTTCGCCTTAGGACTGCACACAACGGTCAGCCAACATCGGACGTGGGATGCCATTATCGTCTATGGCCTGTATACATCGGTCGACTGAAGTCGGACGTGGCCTGCCAACATCATTCGTAGCCTGCACACATCGGTCTGCCGACGTCAGACGTGGCCTGGCCGCATCGATCATGGCTTGCACACATCGGTCAGCCGACGTTGGGCATGGCCTGCCAGAATCATCCGTAGCCTACACACATCGGTCTACTGACGTCGGACGTGGCCTGGCCGCATCTTTCGTGGCCTGCACAGCTTGACGTTAATTTTTTATTTTTTTCATATTTTTTATTATTTATTACTCATTTTTGGGATTTTACTGAAAAAATTAAAAAATTAAAAAAATTGTTAAAATTTTTTAATTTAAAGTTACTATATTTATTTGTGAATTTTTCGCGTTAATTTTATACTCTCTCCATCCCATTTTATGTGATGTAGTTTGACTCGGCACGGAATTAATAAAGAAAGGAAGACTTTTAAAACTTTTGGTCCAAAATGAATGATAGAAATTTGTGTGGCTGTAAATCATTTCATTAAGGGTAAAGTAGACATTTTATAGTGAAATTGTTACTTAATATAGAAATGTGTCATTCATTTGGAGACTGACTAAAAAGAAAGTAAGTCATATAAATTGGCACAGAGGGAGTATTTTTTTTTCATATTTTGCCTATTTTTTATTAATTAATTACTCAGTTTTTAGATTTGCCAAAAAAATATAAAACTAATTTTTTTAAAGAAATTTTTGAATTTAAGGTTTATATATTTATTTGTGATTTTTTTGCATTAATTTTTATTTTTATCATATTTTCCATAATTTTTATTAATTAATTACTCATTTTTGAGATTTCCAGAAAAATAATAAAATTAATTTTTTTTATGAAATTGTTGAATTTAGGGCTTCTATATTTATTTGTGAATTTTTTACGTTAATTTTATATTTTTTTCATATTTTTCCTATTTTTTTTAATTACAAATAATTTTTTTAATGAAATTGTTGAATTTAAGGTTTCTATATTGATTTGTAAATTTTTGGCATTAATTTTATATTTGTTTTCATATTTTTCCTATATTTTATTAATTAATTACTCATTTTTGGGATTTATCAAAAAAATAAAACAAAAAATGTTGAAATGATTGAATTTAAGGTTTCTATATTTATTTGTGAATTTTTTACGTTAATTTTATATTTTTTCATACTTTTCCTACTTTTTATTAATTAATTACTCAGTTTCGGGATTTATCAAAAAATAAAAAAAATAAAAATATTGTTGAAGTTGTTGAATTTAAGGTTACTATATTTATTTGTGAATTTTTGGCGTTAATTTCATTTTTTTTCTTCATATTTTTCCTATTTATTATTAATTAATTACTCATTTTCGGGATTTGCAAAAAAAAAAAAAAAAAAAATTATGAAATAGTTTAATTTAAGGTTTCTATATTTTTTTTATGATTTTTTGTCGTTAATTTTGTACTTTTATCAAATTTTTCCTATTTTTTATTAATTAATTACCCATTTTCGGGATTTACCAAAAAAAATTAAAATTTTAAAAAAAATGATGAAAACTATGTTTTTTTTATATACAAAATTATTTGTGAAAGTTAATATGTGTTTGTACCTTAAAACGTGCATATTTGGGCCAAACGATGCCTACTCGTCAAAGTAAGAATACGCACAACGCAATCAAGAGCTCCAAGTGGGCCACGCATCAGACGTGGCATGTGGGAATCGGGAAAGCGGCGTCGGCCAATGGAAGGCTGCATAAGCCAAGGCCTGCACGCATCGGACGTGGCATATGCGCATCTGGCAAACGACATAGGCCAACGACATGCAACATCAGACAAGGCCTGCACGCATCAGCCGTGGCGTGTGCTCATCGGCCGGGTGTCACCAGCCGTGGCCTGGGCGCATCGGCCAACGACAGGCTACATCGCAAGGCCTGCATGCATCAATCGTTGCGTGTGCGGGTCGGGCAAACGACGTTGGCCAACGACATGCACAATCAACCGTGGCGAGTGCGCATCGGCTGTGACCAGCACGCATCGACCAACGACAGGCGACATCGGCCAATGGCTGCATGCATAAACCGTGGCGTGTGCGCATCGGCTGGGAGACATTGACTGTGGCCTGCGCGCTTCGGCCATGCGACGTCGACCAACGACAGGCAGCTTCAACCAAGACATTCACACATCTGACGTAACATGTGTGCATCAAGAAAATGACGCCGGCCAATGGCAAGCGGCATCAGCCAAGGCCTGGACGCATCTGATGTGGCATGTGTGCATCTGGCAAGCGACGTCGGTCAATGGAAGGATCCAGCAGCCAAGGCCTACACGCATCAGCCCTTGCGTGTGCGCATCGACTGGGCGACATCGGTGTCAGTCAACGACGGGCTGCATCAGCCAATTTTATACTTATCTGACATGGCATGTGCGCTTCGAGCTAGCGACGTCGGCCAACGACAGGCGTCATCAGCCAAGGCCTGGACGCATCAGCATTGGATTGTGCGCATCGACTGTGGCCTGCACACATCGATCTGCTGACGTCTGACATGGCCTGGCCGCATCGTTTGTGGCCTACACAACTTGGTCAGCCGATGTTGGACGTGGCTTTCCCGCATCGCCTTAGGCCTGCACACAACGGTCAGCCGACGTCGGACGTGGGATGCCACTATTGTCCGTGGCCTGCACACATCGGTCAGCCGACGTCGAACGTGGCCTGCCAGCATCGTCCGCAGCCTGCACACATCGATCTGCCGATGTCGGGACGTGTCCTGGCCGAATCGAGCATGTCCTACATACATCGCTCAGCCGACGTTGGACATGGCCTACCAGAATAATTTGTAGCCTGCACACATCGGTCTTCTGAAGTCGAAAGTGGCCTGGCCGCATCTTCCATGGCCTGCACAACTTGGTCAGCCGACGTCATATGTGGCCTGCCCGCATCGCACTTGGCCTGCACACAACGGTCAGCCGAAGTCGGACGTAAGCTGCCACTATCGTCCGTGGCCTGCACACATCGGTCAGCCGACGTCGAACGTGGCCTGCCAGCATCGTCCGTGGTTTGCACACATCGGTCAGCCGCCGTCGAACGTGGCCTGTCAGCATCGTTCGTGGCTTGCACACATTGGTCAACCGATGTCGAACGTGGCTTACGAGCATCGTCTGTGGCCTGCACATATTGGTCAGCCGATGTTGGACGTGGCTTGCCAGGATCGTCTGTGGCCTGCACACATCGGTTTGCCGACGTTGAACGTGGACTTTATACATCGTATGTGGCTTGCAATTTTTAGACGAGAAACGTTGCACGCGGCGACATCGGTCGAGGTCTAGTCGACAACATGCAGATGTCCATGCCGTACAAAAATCAAAAGAATGTGAAATACCCTTCATGCATAACAACATATTCATCTATTTTCCATTATCGATTCTCAACGTTTCCGCCTCACGTGGTTCATTCGTACTTATCTTCATTACGTTTATGGTTCATACGATATTGAAACATGATTTATTTATACAAATATGTACTCTATCATTAGTTTCACATGTTGAGAAGTGTTTTCGAGCATTTTCATATTTTTTCTGACCTTTATTCATTTTTTTACGTCACATTTTAAAAATTAAATTTATGAAATTATTGAAATTAAGGTTACTATATTTATTTGCGAATTTTTGGCGATAATTTTTTATTTATTTTTTCATATTTTCCCTATTTTTTATTATTTATTACACATTTTTGGGATTTACTGAAAATAATAAAAATTTAAAAAATTGTTAAAATTGTTGAATTTAAGGTTTATATATTTATTTGTGAATTTTATATTTTTTTCATACTTTTCCTATTTATTATTAATTAATTACTCATATTCGGGATTTGCCGAATAAAATAAATTTTTTTTTTTTATGAAATTGTTGAATTTAAGGCTTCTATATTTATTTTTCATTTTTTTGGCATTAATTTTATATTATTTTCATATTTTTTCTATATTTTATTAATTTATTACTCAGTTTCTGGATTTATCGAAAAACGTAAAAATTTTAAAAAAAATGATGAAATTATTGAATTTAAGGTTTCTATATTTATTTGTGAATTTTTGGCGTTAATTTTATATCTTTTCAAATTTTCCTGGTTTTTATTAATTAATTACTCAGTTTTGGGATTTACCAAAAAAAAATTAATTTTTCTTGTTGAAGTTGTTGAATTTAAGGTTACTATACTTGGGAAACCGATAGGGACATGCGAGATAAGTATCCCCAATTGTTCATCAATTTAGGTACTACTCCATTCCTTCTTTAGCCTATTTTTCCTAAGTTTGTCACTCAGAGACGAGTGATGGGTAAATTTGGTAACTATTGTAACGACCGGATTCCGTCGTTGTAGAAAATTCAATGGAGAAAAATTTTGAGACGAATTTTTTTTCCGTAGTCACTTGAGATTTCCCAACCTAGTCCAGATTTGGACGAAATCATAGTCTTTGAGATCTAGGGAAATTTGGTAGTAATTGAGTGATCTAATTATGAATTTGATCACATGAGTAGATAAATAAATCATTAAGGAACTCGTATGACTTTACGGAATTGAACTCGGGCGAATAGAACTCCCGGAATTGATCTTAACGTGAACGGGTAGTTTCTGAGTGTCGTTGGTTCAAGGTGATGGTTGTGCTTTCATGATTGTGTGATATATGTTTGTTCTTGCTTCATTATAATACGTATATGTATGCGAATGTTGCATTATTGATCACACTATTTGTAAATGAGATAGATGAATGATGAATGCCATGAATCATGACTTGATTGTATGATTATGAGAATATACTTGTGATTGTGATTGTGATTGTGATTATGGCTTGTTGAATGGATCGGGTGTTGCGTTCCGACAAACTAACTTGGATCGGTTGCCACGTTTCGGCATAAATATGAGATAGGTTACCACGTTTCGGCATAAACAATGGATTGGGTACCACGTTCCAGTTTGCTAACTGTTTGGGTTTGGGTTCCATGAGAGGACCAATGAGTTGACATAATTGTGTGTCTTGAGAAATGTGAAATTGTACGTTTTATCATAAATGATGATGATATTGTATATGTTCGGTGTATGCATGTTATTATTATATTGTATTGGATTATGTATGTTGCACTTAGTGGGATAGACACGTGATCCTACCAGTACACTGTGGTTGTTTACTGATATTGCACTTGCTCTTTCTTTGTTGAGTACAGGGCATCTTCAGGCAACTATTGATAGACCTCGCTTAGAAGATCAGTGATCGTCGTTCGAATTCAAGGGTGAGCCAATTCTTCTGTGCTGCCATGAGTTTTCTTTCTGTCTATGTCCACATTTCGGACTTGGACTTTCTCAAGTCTTTCTTTTTATTTTTTATGTACTTAACATGCTTTCTTAATATTTTATTTATGTTTGTATTATCATTTATCAAGCAGGTATGATTAAAAAAATGCCTCTGTAATTCTTAACAATGTGGTATCCGTATGCAATCGCTCTTTCTTAGTTAGTTAGTTTTTCGGATATAATAGAGTTTGATTATAATATCTGTAGATTTCAAAAAATGATTATTATTTAGTATTGTTAGTACTATTGAAAAAATAATTTACAAATATATTACATATAGTTTAAATTTCTTTCTTTCTTTTGATATAACTATTTTTAATTGGTATATGATATTTTTTTTATTCAGTTGATTGCATATAATGAAGAGTTTGACATATGGAGCAAAAAAATGGTGGTTGATCTACTTGCAAAGGAAGATGGTAGAAGGAAAAAATAATGAAGCATTGTAATAAGAGATTATTTTTGGTAGAAATTTTTTCACTTTGACTTATTTTAGTAAGTTAGAACTACTTTTGCTAAAACAATTTAAATTTTGGTTTGTATAGATAATTTAGCTAAATGTATTGTCAACGCTAATCATTTGATCCTTTACTATTCTACTTTTTCTTTGCTATGAAGCAAAATTAATATAATTATCCCATTTCAACAACAACAAAAAAAATTATGATGATTAGGAGTTTCATTTGATCCTTTACAATTCTACTTTTTCTTTGCTATGAAGCAAAATTAATATAATTATCCCATTTCAACAACAACAAAAAAAAACTATAATGATTAGGAGTTTCATTTTTATTATACTTGCAAAAAAGTAATTGAAAAATAAAATATTAGTTTCATGATGCCATTTTTTTTTGCGTATGCAACAATCTGTTTTCTTCACCGTTCTTTTTGGTTTGAAATGTATTTATAATTTTTATGCAGTCATTGATTATTATATTTTCTTCATTTTTTGTATTTTCACCACTTATTTTTATTTAATTATTTTACAAATAAAATCAATGCATAATTAGTAGTACATTTAATGTCTAATAAAATTATACATTTGAATTATTTATAACTCACGTCTCTTCATCTTACTTGTAATTTCTAATATTAAATATTATTCATAAATTTTGTATGTTTCATTTTTCATAATTCTTATAAATTTTTAATTAATGTTTAAAAAATTATAATAAACAAATATAATAATAAAGACAGAATAAAAAAAATTCAATTTTGTTTTTACGAAATCAGAGTTTGTATAGAAAATTAGTACTCCTACAAAAGATAGAGAAAGTTAAAACATATAAAATATTTTCGGCGTAATACAATATATTGTTATTTCAATGTATTACCTCTTATTCCATTAACTTCAGTATGGTGAATATTTTGTTCTACTATATACATATTCCATTAACTTCAGTATGGTGAATATTTTGTTCTACTATATACATATACAAAAAAGTTATATTTTATATGTTTAAAAATATGAAAAACCGTATAATATCGCAAATGAAGAGAAATATTAATACTATCTATATATTTGATATTAACCTAAATATAAATATTACATATTATTATCTTATAAATATTTCATATAGTCGCATGAAGCGCGGATAATTTCACTAGTAAAATATATAAAGTGGAAATTTTTTCTTGTATATTTGCAGATAGAGAAGATATACGTGTATAATGTGATGCTTGATGATGTTAAGATATTGATAGATAATTCTTTTGTTTAAGTGAGTGCCACACATAATTGCTCTTAATATATACCAATTAGTCTTTTGAACCGTAGGTAGAAGGTTTATTCTAATATCCTTCAATTCTTAGTTAGAGTTATGAAAATAAAATCATCAGTAATAAAAAATTGTTTTATAAATCAAAGTTTATAAAAAATCACATAAATTAAAAATCAAAATTTTGATTTGTCTGTATAAATGAAGTCATTAGAATATATATATATATATATATATATATTATTACAATATGTATTAAAGGAGCTCAACATACCGAAAATTGACGATTAATTTGTGAATCATAAGAATGACGGCCACTATAAAGTATGAGTTCTTTCTTTCTACCTTTTTGATTTACAAAAAAACTAAAGATTATTGGATATTAAATGATATAAAGAGTTATTTAGAAAATATACGAATTTATAATTGTTATTTTTTAAAGTAGAGAGTAAATTCAGTGTGATAATTGGAGTAGAATGAGGAGGTAGAGATGGCAAATTGCAAAATAAAAGGAAGAAGATATTAAATTAAGTGGAAAGAAATAAAAAAAAAGGAAAGAGAAAGAAAAATCTAAAAGTGGTAGATAAATAATAATAACCATAAAAAGGTAAGAAAATAAATATAGAATATTAAGTTACGTTACTTTTGTTTTACCTTTTTTATGTTATTTAAATTAACTTAATTATAGAGCTTTATGTTACATTTCCATTTCCTTAAATGATTCTTTTCAATTTATCAATTTTTCCTTTTTTATTCTTTTTTATCTTTTCTCTATTTTTCTCTTATTTTTAATCAAAGGATTAAAAGACTTAGAAAAAGTATTTCTTTTGGTTCTCAATTTTTTTGGCTTTTTACTCATTTTTATTAGTATTTTTATCTTTTTTGTTAATTTCTTTTGCTTTTTACTCACTTTTTGATTAGTAAATTAATATAAAATTCACTCATTATTATTTTAAATAATGAAAGAAACGATAACGATTGTGCCGAGTCGTTATAACATTCTCATGTTTCATATTTCTGGAATGCTACAATCTTTTCATAATCTAATTTATATCTATAATAATAAAACTAGACGTAAAAGATGCGAGGTGACAACACTTTATAACAAACAAATACTTTTTTTTATTGATTGAGTTTTGAATAATTATTTTATTTTTCTTATGTTTGGGGAAAAATGAAAATGGTCATTTTTTCCATTTTTTTTAAATTTTAGAGATTTCAAGTAATTTGTCGGACTTCAATATTTGAGAAGAAAATAATCGACATTCAAAAGTATTTTATTTTGTAGTGGGTGTTAAAGTATTTATTTAAGGATTTTGTTTGATATTCAATACTCTATTCTTTTTCATCTCTTAATCCTATATGTATTTTTTCTTTCATTCTGTTTTTCAAAATATTATGCTCACTTTGAAGTCTGAAATAAAAATAACTTGAAAGTATTTTTTACTGTCTACTTTAACGATTAAAATTATCATTAGAAAAGTTGAATCCTTGAATATTTCTGATGCAAATAAAAAAAATACAATGATTCATAAAGATTTTCATAAATAGTAATGCAATGCAACTGCTGAGTTACATCAAACGTTAGTGTAAACAAATTAACGAAGCTATAAAATCGATGTCATCTAACTAATTAGAGAGGAGATATATGATATTAGGAAAAATAGTAGCAAAAAATGAATTGTAGTGACATTTTCATTATATGTTTATTCAAAAATTCCTATAATTTCTTGTAATTTTAATCTATAGAACAAGTACATAGATTAATACATAAAGTTATATGTAGATCCGACTCATACTAAATTGTAGATTCAGCTCAAATAAAATTGCAGGTTCATTAAATATAATTATTATAAATTATAATTATTGTACGCATATATGTGTGATTTTTATTTTTCGAATCAATGAATAAAATTGCACTTTGCATAATTATTTTAAACTAATTTTATATATGAAATTAGAACAACAAATTATTTGTAAATATGTAAGTTATTTGTAATTTTATTCAATTCAATATTTATTATATAGAAATTCTCTTTTTTTTATTTTTTTTATTTTGTTGCTTTAAAATTATCTTAAATATAGTTAGATGTAGTTTTATTTGGGTAGGATTTTCATTATAGCAAATGTTTCATTTTTTTAACATCATAATGTGTGTAAGTATAATATAGTGACCCATTTAAAGTGAGATGGAGGATATAAGAAATAGTAATTAACTTTGTGACTAATTTGATTGGACGATATTAAAAAGATATAAGAATTAATCAAAGAGTTTTCATAATATAATTAAAACAACTAATAAGGTTATGGGTAGATAATATAGTGAATATAAAATTGATCGAAGTGAATTAATTCTTTAAAGATCGCGGTCAAGTTCCTTAGTTTAAGGGAAAAGAGAGATATTTGAAGGAAGCAAACACTCAACAGTAAATAACAATCTGATCCAAATCGAAAGTGATGCATTTCAAGACAACACGAGCTATTAATCCAAGTTGAAATGCGACATTCATGTCGAAACGATATCATAAACTTAAGACAACAAAACACTCGAAGAAAAGAACCTTAGAACCAAAGTAACTTATCACTTCTGAACATATTTTAATCCTAAAGGCATTTAAATCTAGCATATAAAAATAAGAAAAAATAGGGAAAGAATTATTACAATAGACAAAGGAAACAAATGCTAACTTAACCACTGCTGAAATATGCTTAAAAATGAAGTAGAATAAGAACTAACAGGACAGCTACACACCCCAATCCTTTAATACTCTTAGCCTAACGAAACTTGCTGAAGGTGGACAGTTAACTAACATATATCATAGACAATAAAGAAAACAAACTCACTCGGAATCAAATAGTAAACATTTATACAGATCATAATCCAAAAGAGGTAATACAAACTCATTTGAGGCATATTATGTTAAGCTGACTCAATTCTTGGAAAGCCTATGATCACCAAGCGATAAAACAACACACACACTTTCTAAAAATGCACTTAAACTCGACATGAATGACGCTCACTATTGAAGAGCAACACAAACTAAACTAAACATTCTCCAAGAAGATTTATACTCGAGCAACATGAATTTTTATAACTTAACAGGCAACAAAGAAGAGATTTAGACAATAGCATTACAACTTTCAGATTTATGTCAAGCTAGAGTCAAAATTCTAAACCAAATAAATATCAATTAAAACCAATACATTACTGTTATACACCAAGATTAAGCAAGCCTAAACACTGCTGCTCAATATTAAGCCAAACTCAATTATGGTATAAAATAGTATCTGAAATGATGAACAGAAGAACACCTGAATCAATAATCTAATCATATTATTGATTTTACAATCAACAATCAATCCAAATACTCCCGAAATATTAATTAAACGGCTCAAAACGATCATGAAGTAAACAAACAAAACATTAAGAACAAAGGACATGGACTGAAATAAAGCTTACCATTCTAAATGCAGCGAATTGAGACGACGACCAGCTTGGGCGAGCTATTCCACCACGGATGAAAACTCCGATGAACTTTGAAAGCAGTGAGCAAGAGAAAAACTTAGGTGTATTTCTTATATGACCTTTGTAGCTTGTAATTCCTTTTGACGTAAGTTCTTGCCAACCTCAAAAGTGGAGAAAAAGGGGCCTTATATAGAGGGAAATAGGGTACAATTTTATTTTATTTTATTTTTTTGGGGGGGGGGGGGGGCCCATTGGAAGAAATTGAAATTCTAAATTCTAAATTCGAATTCTTGAAAGGATAAGGTTGGCTAGTAAGGAATTGGTATGAATCGTATCAAATGCAACAGATTTCTAATGAGAGCGGTCCGATTCTTTGAGGAAGGACATATCAATTGCAATATTGAGACACCTAGCTTGATTCTCAAATGGACTTTGTACGACAAGGATAAGGGAGAGAGGAGAGCGTCATGATCGAGTTGGGCTACGTTGAGCTGGGCTGCTGGAGCTCGGGTCGTTTGAGTTTCTCGCGAGGAAGAAGAAGCATATAGGTGTCGATCAGGTACTGTATTGTGTATGCATTTGAGTTGTTGTTGTTGTGCACGTATGTGAAGGTGTACACATATGTATGAATCGATTGGGTCTTTTTGTTTTGGGATTGGGTGTCTTTGCTATTGAAAATTGGGCTAGGTTGAATGTAGAATTAGGCCCAAAATTAAGGCTGAAATGTAACACCCCGTATTCTACGTGTACTAGTTCTATTTATATGACGCTTATAAATTTCCTTGTGGTATAGTTATGAACTCGGTTTCTTATAGAACTAGTGACAATAGAATAGGTTTAAAGTGAACTTTCCGTAGATTTTAATGTGACATGATTAAGTTAAAATCGATGGAAGTATTTAAACTTGAGATCATAAGGTGGTATTTGAGTCTAAAGTTTAAATTGACATAGTGTATATAAGTTTTAAGTTAAGTTAATGGTATTAAAGTCTAGAAATGGAATAAAATATTGAGGTGCTTTAGATGAAAAGTAGGTGCATCCCCTACTTTGAGTTATTGACTAGCCCAAAGGACCAAGTACGTGCATCACCTACTTTGACTTGTTGACCAGACCAAGGGACTAAGTAGGTGCATCACCTACTAAGACTTTTTTGACCATGTTATTGGGACAAGTACACTACCACCTACTTGCATTAATCTGGCCCAAGTTGAATAGAAGAATAAGGGAAAAATAGACAACCAAGGCCCAATATGCTCAAGTCCAAAAAGGCCCAAGTGAAAAGTCCAAGTAGGTGGATCACCTACTTTATAATTTATGGCCCAAAATGAGTGAGAAAGTCGGCCAAAGCAGGTCCCTTTTAAAGGGATTGATATCAGCTTTTTCAACCATTTTTACTTTGAAAAACAATCTGATTTCTAGAGCTTTTTCTCTTCTCTCTCTTAGCTCCATGCAGCAGCCATTAAATACCATTAGGGTTCTTGAATATTAGGGATTTCAAGCTATTGGAAGGTATAAGTTAAGACAAGTTGAGGAGGACAACCTTTACCTTGAAGAATCTAAGTCTTAGTAAGTGGTAGTTCTTTCTAGCAAGGTAAGCTAGTGTAATTTTCTCCCTCTTGTGCTTGAGTTAATTAGGACATTTAGTATGTGTTAGTGAGTTGGTAATTGTTCCTTTTACATGGTGTAATATATGGGAGGATGTTTTGGTGGTTAGTGCATGTTGGGACAGCCATGGAGGGGAGTCCCATTTAAATTTAATTATGATTTATGAGCTTGTTTGAGCATTTTAAAAGTAATGTTAGCTCTTCAAGTGTTGGTGATCAGAAATTGTGATTCATATTGCTTGTTACATTATTATGTTTAAGGATTATTTTATGTATGCTATGATAAGGTATGTGACTGGAGGTCTGGAGAACTTATGGAGACGTCAAAGGAATTAAATATTGTAGGGAGTTTTGGGGAGGACCTGATACGAAGGTTGTATAGCTTATAGACGCGACTAGAGGGAAAGGGAAGGAAAGAAAACATTGGCTAGATAAATTGCATGCTTATTGCTTGGTTGCTATTTTGGTAAGATCAAGTAGCTCAAATTGGTTGATTAGCTACTAATACTAGTCTTGCAACTTATTTTATTATAGATTAGTAATCTGAAGAGAAGGAGCTTAAGTCATACTTTTGAATTGTATAGCAAGGTATGTAAGGCTATTCGATTTCCTATTTCTGTGGCATGAATCCAACACTTGTATTGCAAAGTAAGCTTTCTAAATGCCCTTGGTAGTGATAGATCCGTAGTTGTAGTTCCTACTCCCTAGAGCATTAAAGTGAGTACTTTAATATGAGTTTATTACTAAATGTACGTGCTTACTCTACCAATTATTAGCATGCAAGGTTTAAACTTGTTTCATCTTCAAAGTACCCTTGGCACGTATTCCCCTTATATAAATCAAAATGATCCTAGATTACACATGGTACATATGTTTATATGTTGGATATACAATCTACCTATATCATGCCAACTTGCTTCACTTGTCTATTTCATCATATATGTCATCTTTTCACATGTTCATATGTTCCCTTTATTGGTTATTACTCCCATTGTGTTAGACTATAATGTTACCTCACAAGATCACCACTTGCTCTATTGTACATTTTATATGTACTTACTTGGAATATGTATCCGTCCTTAAGTTGAATCTGCCCACGTTCCCTCTTTGTTCCACGTTCATGTACACCTTGTATTTGATATTAGGTAGTGAGTATTTGACTATCATATAGAGTTCAAATCTCTTGGTTGAATGTTAAATGTCTTCACTTGATATGTGCTTCAATTTGAGAGTCAAAATGCTTACTGAGTCATATAATCTCCTAAGTATTACGTTTGTGTCAAATTTGCTTCCCATGTCATTGTTATTATCGTAAGTCCATACTCATATGTCTTCTACTACTGGTCCATATTCCAAATCTCAACAAAGATTATGACCACCAAAACAACAATCTCGGATGAGTTATGACCATCAAAAGAACAATCTCAAAAGAGTTATGAACCCCAAAACAACAATCTCAAAGATTAAAGAAGCTAAGTGACGCAATCTGTATAATTATGGGTGGCAGCCCAGGGGAAAAATCCTAGCATGGGTCTATCTTAATTGGTATAGAAGGGTGGCAGCTCAGGGGCAAAAGCCTAGCATGGCCCGATCTCAATTGGTATAGAAGGGTGACAGCTAAGGGGCAAAAACGTAGAATGGGCCGATCCCAATTTGTGTGATTATGAGTACAACATCCCAGGGGTTAAAATGCCTAGCATGGGTCATCCTCTTCTACCACTGATCAGCTGGTCATTTGTATCACATGCCCTACACAGATTATAAAGTACAGAAAATTAAAGAAAAGAATGTAACATACAGGATTCCACAAGTATAAGCAAAGGTGGTCTCAAATCCTTATCTATTTGTATTTGGTTTCATTTGAGCTCTCATTTTACATATGGTTGTATTATTCCTTACATATTCAGTACATTCCTTCGTACTGACGTTCTTTATTGGGGACGCTGTATTTCATGTTGCAAGTACATGTGCTTAACTAGTAGATCTCCCCAATAGAAGCACATGATACTCAGCGGTTGTTGGTAAGCTCCAAGTTGATTCAGGGCTTTTCCGAGTCTTTATTATGCATATATTTATAGTGGTACAATCATGGATTACAATAGAGACTTTGTAGACATTGTAAAGCTATCATTTGTATTCATAGTTTTACTTGTCACATGTATTGGTTCAGCTAGTTGACATGTGTTGTATATGTAGCTTCTCATTAGTAAATCTATCCGCATAGTAGTTCACTGTCTCATCATAGGTCACTTGTAAAACATGTGTCCATATGGTACTTGTCCGCCTCACCTTGGGTTTGGGGTATGACATGAAAAATGGGTTTAAAAGGGGAGTGAAAACGGTTAGATTTGAATTGAGAATTTGGCCCAATTAATTGCAATTATAGCCGATCAGAGTTAAGGACAAAACCAAATTGAATTAATTGGTGGATTCGGCTAAGATTTAAATAAGACAAATTAATATTGATTAATTAACAATCTTCTAAATCTTAACATAATAAAACAATTATCTTAATTAAAAGAATTAATTCAAAATATATAAACTATTGATTAACTAGAGTAATTAACCAATATTTAAATAAAACTAAAATCATTTTGAGATGATTTTTGAATATTCATAAAATATAATAATTATATACATAATTATATAAAACATATATACCATTTAAAAATTATTAAAAGTGACAAAACTATTTAAAATAACTTGCAAACTATTTTTTGAAATTTTATAAAACTAATTATTTTAAATCGTTTGAAATTGAAGAAACTCGGTTAATCTATTGTATATTGTGGAGGTCCAAAATTGGGTGTCAACACTAGGTTGTCTAATTACTAGTCGGGTAATTACCGTTGACACTCAATTTGACCACCCAATTATATATATATAAAATTTTGTATATAATTAGTACATTTTACAAATATTTGAAAATCATCTCAGAAGATTTTATATTTTTAGTTAAATATTTCATTAAATTATGGTTATAATTTTGAGTCAATTAGTTTATATGTAGGTTAACTATTTTATTTCATTAAGATTAAGAAGCTCATAATTAATTATATTAATTTATCCTATTAAAATTCTAGTCATATTCACCAAACCAACTCAATCTGGCTACAATCTTAGCTTCATTTGGCTAAATTGTTAATTTATTTGGCTTTTCCTTAATTACAAATCTAACCCCTCTCTTACCTCACTTCCAAACCATTCAAACACCAAAATTGGGCCAACCCCACCAACCCAATTCCTGTAAAACCCAACCCACATTCAACTCAAACGTTTACGATACGTATGTAAAGCAGTGACAATACACAATTCCAAACGGCAACAACAACATCTATACACACGGTGTCTGCTACAAATCGATAATTCCAACACTTCAAACGTTCATAGAGGACACAAAGTCTTCACAACAGTAACACAAACAAGTCTTCATTAATCACACAATGTGAATACGACAACGACAGTGACATCAAAACACAGGGCGTGAGACACAATTCCAGTCGTGTACAATAATATGTCGTCTTCCTCCTTTGCCTCGACAACTCGTATAAGAGTATGCCCGTACAGCAGGTGTAGCCACATCCCTCATCCTTGCTCGCAAGAGATTTCACCACATCGAACTTCAAGGGCGCTTGAATCAATCAAAGGCATACACCTCTCCTCCTCTCCTTTCCGATTTGTTGAGGTTTGGAATCAATTGGTATATTCTTTGTCCTTGAAAGAGGAATTCCAAATTTTGAATTTCAAATTTCATCCTTATTCAATTCTTTCATCCATTTTCCTCCCTAATTCGACCTAATATTTCCTCTATATAAAGCCATCTTCTCTTTATTTTTTAAGGTTAGCCACAACTTACCTACAAAGAGAACAACTCACAAAAGTGTTTGGAAATGGAAATAAATATAGAAGTATATAAGAAATACATTCAAAACAGAGAGGAGAACTAGTCCGGGTCTTAGTTGCACTCTCTTGTTTCGTTCATCACACTTTTGGGTTCATCGGGAATTCTCAGCTCATAGGTGGTGGAATCACTTAGTCGTTGATCAACTCGTCGTTGTCAGAGAAAGCTACTTCAAGAAAGGTAACCTCCTTCCTCCATAATATTCTCGCTTTCATCTCTCACCCTCTCTTCTCATTCTCTCTTTTAGAATCATGTGTGTTGTTTTGTTAGTGTCCGAAATAGTTTGTTATGCCTTAATACAATTTAAATATTCAACATGTTGTATTTTATGTTCATTTTAGGTGATTTTTATGGGTTTCAAAATGGTGTTAAACTTTGATTTTCTCGTGAATATGTTATTTTGAGTCGACTAATATTTTTTTAAACTTAAATTATATATTTGCATGCTGCTGCTTTTTGGTAACTCTTTGTTATTTAGGTATCATTTGTTCACTGTGAATAATAATGTTATTTGTCGGCTTCTTGCAGTTAGCATGAATCGAAAGTCATCTTTTCCTTAGTGGTTTGGTTAGTTAAAGTAAGTTTTGTTGGAGTATAATGTATTAGTTTATTTATATGTTTAAATTGATTATGATTTGGTTAAATATGCGTAGTTACAGTGTTGTGATGTTTGACTGTTTAGGTGCATTAAGGAAACAACTCATTCGATATTAAATGGAGTTGTTACTAGTTAGTTGAACTGTAAATGGAGTTCTTTCTGTATTTTGGTGGTAGTTTGGGATATTGTTTGATTCAATGCCTACATGCAAAATGAATTAATCTGCTTTGTTCCAAATGTTTCAACACTCATTTGTTTCTAGTTATGAGTGTATTTGTGATGTCATTTAATTTCTTCACTGTTCATTCTCGCTTTTATCGAAGTGGTGTAAATGTAATCATAGGTTGGTAAGTTTGTAACAATTCAAAGTCAAATCAATTCATTCACAACATGCCCCAACTTCTTTTGTGTTCCAGTGTTGTTTTAGTTTGGATAATATTTCACTATTTTTTGCCAAAGTTGTTTGGATTCCTTTGGTTTATAATAATAATCACTTGTAATACTCAGATTTATGATTGGGTCTATTGTCGTGTCTTGTTTTTTTTTTTTTTGTGTTTTTCCCTTTGTGAAGTTTAAAGTTTACAATAGCTATAATTTGTGTAAAGGTGATCTATTTTGAGTTATGGTTTCATCTAATTGTATTTGGATTCTTAAATTTTGAGTTGAGGTAGAGAATAGAGCTACCCCATACCTTATAATTTATGATTCAAAGCTTGTCGTTAGTGCGATTGTGGACTATCATCATGTGATGCCTTAAGTGAATACCAATTTGTTTATACCATCTAGGATTTAGCTTTCTATTGAATTTTGTTAGAAGCAGTAGCTTAAGTAATCAATATTTTGATCATCAACATGATTTGGGTTAGTTAGTAACTTTGTGAACTTGTACTTCTTTCCTTGGAGGTTCACTGATGAGTTCAATTGAAGTGGTGTAAATGTAATCATAGGTTGGTAAGTTTTTAACAATTCAAAGCTAAATTATTTCATTACCCGCAAGCCTCAACTTTGTTTCTGTTCTAGTCTTGTTTCATTTTGGATAATAATTCACTATTTATTTTTGCCGCTTAGAACATGGAAGTTGTTTGTATTCCTTTGGTTTATAATACTAATCACCTGTAATACCAGATTTATGATTGGGTCTATTGTCTTCTCTTGTTTTTTTTTTTGTATTTTTCCCTTTGTGAAGTTCGGAGTTTACTATGGCTATAATTTTCCTAAAGGTGATCTATTTTGAGTTATGATTTCATCTAGATGTATTTGGATTCTTAAATTTCGATTTGAGGTAGAGAATAGAGCTACTTTATACCTTATAATTTATGATTCAAATCTTGTCATTAGTGCGATTGTGGACTATCATCATGTGATGCATTAAGTGAATACTAATTTGTTTATACCAGCTAGGATATAACTTTCTGTTGAATTTGTTTGGAAGCAGTAGCTTAAGTAATCAATATTTTGATCATCAACATGATTTGGGTTACTTAGTCCCTTTGTGAACTTGTACTCCTTTCCATGGAGCTTCACTGATGAGTTCAATCAAGTTTATTTGCTATATATTAGCTTATGAGTTGATGTGATAAATTTCTTAGACACATTATTACTCTTATTATTTTTGAATGGTAATTCTTATCCTAGTTTTGTTGCATGTGAAATCTGCCCCTAGTTCACTATAAACTCTGATCTCCTCTTCTTCCATCTTTTCGTTGGGTCAAAGGCCAACTCTACCTTTTGTCGAGTCAACTGGGTTAATGGAAACGAGAAAAAACAATGAAAATTTACATATAGGAAGTTTAATACAAGTGTTTGAAAGTCCAAAAGGGGGCAGTATACATGTTGTATATATCAAATTTATAGGTTTTTTGGGCGCTGATATAAAATAGTATACAATGTGATTCAACTGATATACAAAGTGAAAATGGGCCAAAAGGCCAAGTGCAATAGTCCAATGGATTAAAGTGGTTGATCTTTAAAAAATTAATGGGTGGAGGTCTATTTCAGTTTCACCGGGATCTTTAATTTAGGACAGGAAAATGGGGCCAAAGCCCAAAATCAGAAATTATGCCGAAGTGTTGGTCCAAACGGACAGAAACCAACCATGGCCCAATACTTCTCTCTTTATTATATTTATTTAATTATTACTTGCTTATTTGTTAATAAATCTCAAAGTTTAACTTAATTCAAAGTCCCCAAGGATGAGTTATTCTCGTATTAGTTATTCATAAACCCTTTTTCTTTATGTGAAAAAAAATAATAAGTAAATGCTTATCATTTTCAATTGATTTCTAAATTCTTTTGGGGCTTTCTTTACTAAGTCATATTTAAGACAAAATGTATTGTCTTCAATCTTGTGAAGAACTAATTATATCCTTAAATAATTATGCATGCCTACTTTCTTTAAGGTTTAGCAAAATATATTAAATCATCGGATAACCGCATGTTAGCGGATGCTAGAAATGTTTTAAATTCCTTTCTTGAAGTGTAAATGTGAACCCCAAACCCCTCTTTGGAATCTCAATTGATTTGCTATTTTAAATCTTTTGAAATCACTAAGCTTTCTTAATTTTTTTTTTAAATGGCGACTCTTTTCTTAAACGAAATAACTAAAAATAATTACTATCCTAGTAATTACACTAATTCCAATTATCTTGTGGCTTTCCAAACACACCCTAAATGTTTAGATTTTGTGGCAATTTTATATGTTGCCACATAAAATATATAACTTTTGTTGCAATACTGTCACGACCCAAACCAAGTCATGAGTGGCACCCACACTTAACCTCCTAGGTGGGCTAACCAACTAATTCAACCCCAACTTATATTTATCATTCAACTTACAAAAAACTAACCATCATGCGGAAGCTTAAATCTTATTATTGTAAGAAACACAAATCCATTAAAGTCTACTATATGTCATTCCCAAAACTTGAAAGTCATCACATCAAGGACATCTAATCTTCAAATACTAAGTTTAATAGTATTAAAGACACCAAAATAAATGAATAAAATAGTTTATGTACGAAAACTAAGGACATCATGCCATGACCAAGAGAATCCAACACGAGCTAGAATGAATAGCTCACCCTGGAACCTGATGTGCTGGAGACTTGCTAGAGCTGAGGGCGAGCCGAAGTCACTGATACACTCGCTGCACTCCACAAAAAGAAAACAAAGAAAAACACAAGTAGGGCTCAGTACATGGCAACATGTACTGAGTAGATATCATCGGGCAACCCAAAATAGAAACTAATATGTAATGAATAATAGTATATTATCAACTATGACACTTAGCAGGTGGCAAGCAACAAACAACATGAACCAGTGTCAACAACACTAAAGTAAGTACGTAATCATTCGACAATATCAAAATCACACATGAGTACTCATGCCTCCAAACGAAGCTATTTTGGGAATTGAGTTCTTTGAGATTGAGTACATTCAATTAATTTAATATATTTTCCTCTTTAATGTTACCGTTTCGGAACGTGACACTCTGATCCATAATACCGTGTCGGAACGTGACACCCCGATCCCATAATATCGTGTCAGAACGTGACACCCCGATCCATAATATCGTGTTGGAATGTGACACCCCGATCCATAATACCTTGTCAGAACGTGACACCCCGATCCAATAATATTATTAATATATCATTTATTATCACCACTTTTGACTGCATTAACAATATTTTATCAAGCCTTCTTTATTCATGGCATCATCTCGATAGAGAGGGTTCAAGATTATAAATTTCACGGTCTCAGAATTTCAGACCAATCACAAACCACACAACCAAGGCACACAATCAAGTACATAGAGAACTTCACAATATCACTCAATGCATATCAATCACTATTAAAAGTCTATCTATTAAATAGAATAAACCATAACCTACCTCCACCGAAGAATCGAAGTCAAACAACTACTTCTCCAATGCTTTTCCTTTCCTCAATGCCTCTGAACCTTTCCAATCTATCAAGTATATATGCCTAATTTGTAAGTTAACAAGTCTATAAACACTCAAATTATTCTATGTTTAGCCTAGACTCAAAAACTTACCTAATTATATAATCAATTTCTTAAAGTTCAAACCTAAGGGTAGGTCTTAATTCCCCCAATTAACATAACTTTAAAAAAATTTAAATAATTCGATACACCTAATATTTAATTACCTATCCCAATATACTAAAACTCAATTTATAAGATGATGACACGTAACAAAATTGAAGATTAAAGCCACTGGTTTCGAAAACCAGTGGCACCAACTCTAACATAAATGTATCATATACTATAAACCAAATTTATAACATCATTAGCCAATGATTGGCTAATCATTAGTACAATTGAAACTAAGGCATTGCCCAAGTAATATCCAAAAGCTTAATTATATAATAATGATCATAACACTACCACCGCTGTAACCTCGTCCTTTTCAATGTCTCGTCTAATTCTAATAATATAATAATAATCGCAAGACCTCTAATCAATATTAACAAGTATTGTTGACCACTTTATTTTGCACATGAACTCCAACGAATTGTACTCGACAGTAACATACACGCATAATACTAAGATTTCACCCTTTTACCTCAATATTATAATAATTATAACAATAATACAATCTATACCAATATATCAAAACTTGATTAATAATATGATAATTAAAGAAAATAATTAACATCGATTTTAACTAATCCAAACAGCGGCGTACTGCAAAATCAAAAAGACCGAACTAATATGCTTCGTTCTTAAATTCAACCATACATTAATAATATTTTATAATTGCTGCCATACCTTAATCATTATACCATCCCTTTTTGTCAATGAGCAATTAATGTTTGTCCTTCACTTTCCAACATTAACAATATATACACCAACCCTCAATTCCTATCTAACAAAATAATAATAATATAAACTCTCGCCTAAAAATCAATCTGCATAGAACTAACTATGGAATTGTTGAAGTTTACCTGACGCACACCCGTTTTCAATTTGGTTTTCGTTCCACGCCGTTTCTGTTCTTCTACAAATTATCTTTTACCCTAATATAATATATGACTAATTATAAAAATAGTAAAAGTGATCCACTATTAATTTTAATGTTATTTTTCTTATCCACCAACTAAATAAATTATAAAAACTGTCCCATTAATTCTATATTTATAGTTACGAATAGTCCAAAATATCCATTTAAAATCTATCGGAAAATCTTTTATGAAATAAAAAGCTCTAGTACTCAAAACGATCAAAAGGGTCGTTACATATCAATTTACCCATCGTTCATCCTCGAACGATCAAAGGAAGGTGAGGTTAAGAAAGGGTATATGTCTCAGCGATTCCTTCAAAATATTAGTACCCAAGGTTTAATCTCTAAAGCATCAAACCAAATAATTTGAAATCTACCCATCCACTCATACAATGCCTCAAATGGGGCCATCTCAATACTCGAATGATAACTATTGTTGTATGTATACTCAACTAACAACAAAACTATTCTCAATAACCACCAAAGTTAATTGTACACACGTCTGCAACATGTTCTCAAGGACTTTTACACAATTATCAGGACCAATCTTTTCTTACAGTACCGTGATAAAATCCTAAATCAATACTGGCTACAATCCGAAGTGAACCCGAACCAGCCACCACACACTCATAATGCACAAATCATCATAGATCTTATTAAGATTTTCTTCTCATAACATAAACTTTCACGAGCTTAAGTTATAAAAATTTGATCTTTAGACATCAGGTACTCATCAACATAGAATCAATCTTGTTTAACCCAAAGAAGAAAATGATCAAGTAACCACCCATCGAGCGATACACCCAAGCATACATAACCTTTAACAACACTGTTGAAATGCTAAATCAGTAGCTATTATAGACAAACCTTAAGAATGACAAAACTAGACCCCTTGGTCCCCACATTCAATCACACATAGCCAAAACATGATACGATGATGAGATAAATCTTAAGTTTATCGAACAACTGTAAATTTTCATGGTAGCTCTCCTATAAATTCTCATAAGCAAAGGTGTGTGTAGAATCACTAGTATACTTCAATTATCCTAAACAACACCAAATCTTCCATAACTGGAATGAACAAGTCTAACCAAGGATGCCACCCTACCAGGAGGCACTACTAAAAAAACAGTGAATACCGACCTAAAAATTTCCGACCTCAAATGGAGGTCGGTAATTTCCGACCTCCGGAGGTCGGTATTTACAACTAGTCGGTTTTTATGCAAAATAAAGCAGGAAAACCAAATTCCGACCTCTGGAG